>JBAJNP010014734.1:0-10658 GCA_036877545.1 Yasuhikotakia modesta | reverse complement strand
TCTGGAATGCATGACCACAAATCAATAAACTGTAAGAATGTCAACAATGTGTTCTGTGTTGCGTCTCAGAGAACGACTGCTGCTTTTCTTTAATAAAAGCATAAATCAATAGTACGATTAGTTCTTCCTCACACAAAATAATATAAAGTGGAAGTGTGGGGTGTTTAATCAATGGCAGAACAGAACTGAACCTTAGGAGAACGTTAGTATGAGTTTCAGCACTAAACCATCAGCACAAAGTCACACAGTTCTTTCAGAGTGACTCCACTGATCCATGTAAATCCTGCTGTTTTTTCCAGACAGCTGCCCGAGTCTTCAGGCATTAACTGCAGCTGCTGCTGGTGAGAGTCGCTGTCCGCGGTGCTGAACTCCAGTCAGCCAGAACAACAAACAATCACATCCTCAAACCATGACTCCACAGTTACAGAAACATTTCAGTGAAGAGATGATTGATTAATCAGACTGAAAAGACTCAAAACACACAAGTTCACTGTCTCAGGGCAAAAGAGCTTCATTAGATTTTAACCATTATAATAGATTTTTGCCTTCTTTGATAGACACAGAAGAGAAATTACAGGAGAGAGACTGCCTGTAATTCAGCTACAAACTCACGCAACAGCTCCACGCTTTCCATGTGCAGCCTGCTGCGACGTTGCTCCTGCGACAGGTGTCCTGCATTATATAATCATTTGATTGTGCAAATCTGCATGTTAAAACAGAATTCTTAATGTAATGTTTTTTCAAATCACTTTAAATCTCACCAAGTATCATATCTGCAAAACATTAGCCAACAAAAACTTTCTAGCTATTCCTAAATTCTCCACACAGCGTTCAAACATTCATCACTTTATGAAGATAAATAACAAAAGAACCATTTAGTGGGTCACAGCGAGAAAAGGCCGGTTTTGCATCAGGAAAATAAAGATGAAAACTGTCTGTTTCTGATTCTAGAGGGGAACTTTTTACACTCTGCATTTAATGAAGTTACAAACCATTTAACTACCAGATTCACTCTATACATTTAGTTAAATGTACATCAAACACCTTTTCTCTCTCTTTGGAGTAAAATATAAACACAAGAATGTTTCACACCAGTTAACCATGGAATCACATTACAGAACTGTTGCATGTTATGTAATGTTATGGAATGTTATGGGATGTTTTGGAATGTGCTCATGTTTATAAGAAGCATTCCTTACAGCTTCTAAGCCGTGGCAGAGGTCCAGGTTTTAGGCACATAAGAACTGTGAAATGAAAGCTGGACTGAGGCCAGAATGATGTGATCATGCGTTCTCAGTGGAACACAATAACAAGTGCTGTTCCCTGCAGTCACACTGGCATCCTCTTCCCTCTAACACATGTGTGTGTTCTTGGCTCTGTGGTGCCTGTACTGCATAAAATCATGGGTTTATGTTAATACAGAAGATACAGTGACAGAGGTTTTTGATCACAGCGTTTGTTCTGCAACATGAGTTTAATATGGCCACCAACCTCTACTTTGTTCCCCCCATTACTGTCTTACACATCTGAACTGTCCCATAAAATGCAAATGTCTAAGAAATATTCATTCATTTGGAATCAATTGGTTATTATTACCAAATGTAGAAAATGACACAAAGCAACAAGAGTCACAAAGTTTAAAAACAAGCAGCTCTTCAATTATTAACGCAACAAAACAACCGATGATACACAGAGGCTGAAACTACATTAATGAAAACTGCATGTGATTCATCTCATACTGCCAACACAAACAGAACAAAACCTTTAAACAACACCAGCCCACCCCTACCAGCCGAAAACCCACCATAAGCTCTAGACAAAAACATTACATCATTTTGAGCTGTGAAAAATGTCAACACTTGATTCCCTCAATAGATCAGAATCAATCAGTCACAGAATAATGTGAAAGAATTTAGATTATGTAAAACATCAGATTATATGTTCAGTGTTTCTATATTGTACATATGTACCACAGAACTGATTTTGTGCTGAATATAAAGACTTAAGGTTTTAAAATGCCTCAGACAGCCTCTCGTTCATTTTCAGAATTTAGGAGGAATGAATCGAAAGCTTTTTCTGTTTTATCTCCTGCATGTAGAATTTAAGAAGAACATTTGCCTAGACAACACAAAAACAACACAAGCTCTCAACAAGAATTTATAATTTTTAAATTAATAATAATTTACCATCACACCTATCTGAGTCTATAGCACAACTATTCCTGCAGCTCAGATGCCAGAGGGCAGCGTTTGCAACACAGAGGTTGCAGGTTTGATTTCTGTGTATCAGCGATGCAGCTGTTATAAACTGGACAGAAAGAGAGATGCTTTTAAATCCAAACATCTCTCATGCAGTTAAAAGCAGGCAGTTGTCACAGAGAGCAGACAGGCAGAGACAAACAGCCACTGCTGTGAAACTCTCATCACATCAAACCTCTATGTGCTGTTGGAACCTGCAGTACAACTACAACTGAATGTAGAAACTTTTCTTTCCTCCAGTTAAATTTGGTTTCCGTCTCACTGGGCAGCGACCTTTGACGGTACATCAGTCAGGCCACAAGTAGGCTGAACAAACTCAAGAAGATTGAATTTAAAACAGCAAGAAAGTTTTATTACTTTTGTGAATTTACTTGTGACAGACTCTCAGTGTGACTAATTCTCTCACTAACTCTATAGCTCATCTGAATAGACCAATTAAATCACCAGAACTTATTCATGTGGGAAGCTAATATGCTGCAGAACAAAAAAACACATTTATTATCCTGCGAATAGCAGAACAAGTTAGACGTTTATCTGAGATTTCTTTGAGAGAGAGAGAGAGAGAGAGAGAGAAGAATAACATGAGGGTGAGCACATGATGTGAGTTAATTTGTGGGTCAAATTTAAATCAAAACCTGAACTTAAAACTGCAAAAACTTTTGAAGAAACATTGTCTTTTCCAAGGTCTTTCTTTTTAAACAGTTAGTAATTATTTTAGTCTGATTTAAAGATGAAATTGTACAGCTACGCGTCTCTAAACACACAGAAACACTCTATTGTCTCCTGTGGCTTGTGATGACATTTCCAGCACAAACATCACAAACATGCGCTGATGGTGCCATTGACCAATCAGATCCACACAAGCAGAGATCCTGCCAGAAATCTGACAGCATTCCAGCTTCACTCGACACTCATGGCCTTTCCTATAAACTCAGTTACATAACGGCACAGAGGACAGCGAGGGAGAGAGTTGCCAAGGACACTGGTGGCCACGATGCTTTCAACAGCTACAACAAGACGTTCAGAACCAGACATGGAAGTCTGATTGAAAAGCACTCAACACCGTCTCAAACACAGATGCCAAACACACACACTGTGAGGCACAGAGGGAGAAACTCGTCCTGCTTTCAGAATCTTTCATACCATTAACTAGATGATCAGCAAGAGATTGTGGGAAATAAAATGTAACTTTTAAAGAAACCTGTCTTTTAACTCTGCTACTTTGCAGTTCTTTGCCCTGTACTTCACACGCCACAGAAGAAGCTCTTCCTGATCTCCGCTGTCTCTCTGGGTGAGATTGTTACTGCCCCACGAGACGTCTGATTGGCTCTCCTAAAGACAGAAGGTTGAAAGATGAAGGAATAAACGATGCGAGGAGACGGCAGCAATCGCCACAGGAGCAAACCACAAACACATCTGACAGGATACCTGCCCAATCTAATGAACCACTGATGCCCCTCACCCTTGTGTTTAAGCTCTGGGGGCAGAAACAGAGTCAGGAGTGTCTGTCAGACGGGGCGTTTGAAGCTCCTGCTCAGTGTGAGCTTGTGTACGTCCTCCACACAACCGTCAAGGGGTTCTGATGCAGCCACCGATTCCTTTACATCAGCAGTGTGTGGAGATCTGATGTACGTCTGATGAAGTGAAGGCTAGTCACAGCTCAACCACAAACACATTCAGCAGCCTGTGCAGAAACTTGAGTTTGTATTTGTTATGAAACTGATACTGGAGGCATCAGAAGAGGCATCAGAAGACTGAGTTCAGCTCCAAAACAGACAAAAAACCTTCCAGTTGTACAATAATTTATCCCAGAAGCTTGACAGAGTTTCACTCTATTGGTCACATGTGACTTAAGGTTAAACTGATTAAGATGTTAAGAAGTTGTTAAGTTTACACACACGACTTAAGGAAACGGTTTGTATGGAGAACTGTAAACACATCCATACGAGACAACATCTCACCTGCATTCCTCAGCTTCCGATTCCTGAGCACGGAAATAATGACTAACAGGTTCCCCAAAATATCCACAACTGTGGTGAAGATCAGGACGCTGGACAGCACCGCCATCGCCCAGCCGGGACGCGCGCCCGGACCCAACGCGCGCCCGTCGTGCCCCGGTTCCGTGCGGTTGACAGCGGCGAGGACACCTGGCATCCCGGTCTGAACACGTATCCACACAACCTGCGTGAAGAAAGAGAAAAACAACAGATGACAGAAATTGAGAAAAAACAGCAATAGATCCCTTACTTTTAAAAGCGCGTCGTTCCTGGTGTCTCTCAGCAGAGGATGGAAAGATCTGACCGAGATCTCATGAGAAGGATCTGATGAGACCTCTCCATCTCCACATCTTCTCAGCCTCTGAAACCCATGCGTGAATCTTCACCTTGCCTCCCTCAAACTTCTACGGAGCAGAACATGGAGCCGCGTTGCCCCATGGAGACGGTGCTTCTCGGTCTCCACGTTGTTTTTACGCAGCAGTTTTAAGTTGTGACTCCAGCCATCAGGAGTAAAGCTGGTGATGTGACCGCCTCCAACCTGTAACTGGTGTGAATGATGGAGACCCAGAGGACCTGGATACACGGCACGTATCATATCATTACGTGTAACATCTCACTAACATGTTCGTGGATATGAAAATATCTGTGATTTTCTGTGGACGCGGCATGTTTATAATGTCATGACCCAAAATATAATCTCATCTACAACATAACTGCTTCCAAAACGTTTCCATAAGTAATAAGTCATCCGTAAGTCCTTCCCTGCTATCACTCAAAACGCTCAAATGAAATCGTGTTACATAAGATGTTTTGAAGAAAATAATAAAATCCTCTAGAACACACTCACGTCTGAATCTCCTTTTAATAAAACGACCAAGATCTGTTTTTGGTTCCATAAGGGAACTTTCACACCCATAGAAACTGTTTCACAGAAGCTTTGCAGTGAAAATGGTTCTTTAGAAAAGATAGAAACTGTTCTCCAAAGAACCTCTGAGTAAATGGTTATTTGGAGAACCCAAAATGATGTAATACATAATTGTTTGCGAGCACAACCTGTGAGAGACGGAGGAGCTTCATTAGATAACAGAGATGATTTAATTCTCTGTTCTTAAGATGTTCACACTGTTTAGTCTCTCGTTCCTGGAGCTCCATCACTGCAGAAGATCAGGTTAATGAGAGAAGACGCTGTCAGACTAACAGAGAACATGTTCTGTAACTCCATTTGCTTGCATCAGGTAAATCTGTTACAAACCTCCCCAGCTGCCTGCATTGTGATTTAAAGGCATCATCTGTCCTCCATCTGATGCCTATTGCAAAAGACAAGTAAGAATAAAAGGATGGTAAGAACAGCACTGGTGTATAATGGATGAAGTCACGTTTTGCTGCAAACGTTAGTGTGGTAACTAATGAAATGAATTGTGTTATTGATTCAGACTGGATTCATTTTGAGTCTGAACATGCCTCAGAGCTTCAGATGAGTTCGGTTTCAACAGAGAGCAATTATTCTGCACAGAACAACAAAACCTAAGAAAGCTGTAGGCATGTGGTAATCTGGTCAACTTACTAAATTAACCAGGTGCCTGTCTTACTCCTGTCTAGTTCTCTGTCTCTTATCTACGACAACACACATCTCCCAGAAACACTGTAGAATGCAACCAATCAGAGCGCCACTTTAACACTCCTGAAGTGTTTAACATTCTGTGTATTATGCATCACATTTAGCCAACGATCCGGAGACGTGACGTCTGAGGCTAAGACAATTTATGCATCATTTGTTTCAGAATTTACTGGAAGTGTTTGCAAGTTACCTCATTTTTCATCCCTGTAAAACTGTCAGATTTCTTTCTTCTGTTCCAGCCTCACCTAAAGAAAGGAAAAAAAGAGTTAATTTGTGCTGTTTAACTTCAACTGCATCAAACCATGAGTGTGTTTGTGTTTATCAGGATGCAGATGTTTGGTGTGGAGATGTGATCTGGTTAATTTATCAAATCTGGATATTTGTGTGGCTATAATCATGGCTAATCTCGTCTCTAACCATAAGCAGCATGTAAAAAACTTGTGTGTGTTTTAAACAGAGTTCATGTAGAAATTAAATTCTGTGATTCTGTAACTCACCCTTATGCTGGTCCAAACCTGTTTGACTTTCATTCTTCATTCACACTAATCCTGATAAATCTATACTGCACACTTCACAATGAATCTCTGACACTCTCAGAGAATAAAACATACAAACACGTTTACAAGAGTCTTTCACCAGAACAGTCACTGAAATGAAAACATCATTATGTTTCGATCATACAGCAGAATTCTGAAACTTCTCCTGTAAACAAGCTGTAGGTCATAAAATGGGACTGTGTTGTCTATTCTGTACTCTTGTTTCTGCCTCCAAACTGTGTATTACGTATTGCACAATGCCTTCAATTGACTTGCTTTAATAGAAATGTTACTTGTGTGTGAGGAGACACACAGAACTCCACAGGTGTCACACAGTGCGGACAATAAAACTGTGTGTCAAGGTGATTTTCCTGTCAATAAATGATTCATCACAGTATCTAGTACATTTTTAATTTATAATCACATACAATCATCTTTCTGAGTTTCTGAGTCTCACACACACAGACCTGGTTCTAGTGTGTAACTCCACAGCTAAGGGTTCTAACTCTGATCTAGTTTGTTGGGAAAGAATTTGACAGCAGGATCAGAGTGTGTGTGTGTGTGTGTGTGTGTGTGTTACCCTCTGTTCTGTACACGTCCTCTTCATCTGTTTGATGACTCTCATCTCTCCACCCCGTGTTCTTCTGTCTCCTCCCGCAGCAGTTGTGGATGGACCTGCATTTGGACACAGGACTGGACGTCCCTCAGCCGTTTCCTCACAACAATAATGCCTTTAAAGACATGATATAAACTTAACCTTATACATTCATATTAAATGTAACCTTAAAGGCTTTTGTTTTGTTAACACAGACATGTCACATACTGTGTGTAGTACACATACTACATACTGCAGAAATAGTATGGTACTGTTATTTAGAACACAGGCTTTGTCTACTCATTCTCATTAGGAAGAGCAACAGGTCCTTACTTAAGAGACCCATTTAAAGATTCATGACTGCTCACATTTTGGAAACACAAATTTCCTTGTGCTGCAAACAGCAAATATATAACCTTTCCTTTCAATGACGTGCCGTTAAAAGAATTTCTGCACAGTCCTGGAAAGGAAAAAGCACATAATGAGAAAAGTGTAAAAGCACATAATGAGAAAAGTGTAAAAGCACATAATGAGAAAAGTGTAAAAGCACATAATGAGAGGTTTGTGTTTGTTACGTAACTTAAGGACACAGCTGGAGATGCTGTGAAACGCTGCTTACATAAAGCAGTTAGATATTCATTATCTCCTCCCATTCAATAAACACACAGAAACAGACCTGCTTTCTGTTAGTCATGTTCTCTCCCACATCGAGCAACAACAGCGCCCTCTCCTGGAGCATTTCTCCCAACTCACCTCATGATGATGATTCAGAAAAACATTACAAATAATAGTTTGAAAACACAAGTTCAGTCACAAAACAACACAAAAGTCATTTCTGTTTTACGCTTTATGACATCATAAACATTATACAGGTGACAGTGACTCCATGAGTTACAAACAGCATGAAATCTTCCACAGAAAACAGTGCAACCTTAGCAAGTGTAAGAAAATAGACATGAAAAAGAAAAAATTCCACAAAGCTGCAGAACTACGAGGCGTTTCTGTTTAAAGAATGTTTGAAGTTTACATTTTAATAACATCATTAATGTGAAAACGTGAAACAGCTGAACATTGTACACTGGTTTAGGGCATTCCTCACGGTTCATTGCACAGCCGACTGCATGACCTGAACGCATCTCTGTGCAATTTACTAACAAATTAAAAGATACTGTAACCCCTTACACCGCCCCCTGCCCGCCCCAAATCTCACAACTTCTATCAAGTTGTTGTTTGCATGCGTCTCCTGATCACACAATACACCAGACATGTGATTCCCAGAGACAGAGACGTGCCGGGTCCTTCTGCCCAGGGGAAAATGCAGCCGAGATGTTGGGCTCAGGGAGTAAGAGGTTGGCAGGAACTCTGACCGAGGGAGACGGTTTTGTGGGCAAAGAGGAGCAGAGGAAAAAGAAACGACAAACACGGCTATATAATTTCAGTCCACCGGCCGCTTCTCACTGTGTTTCCTTGTGAACTCTTCAGCGTTCTTAAGGAACTTTTTGCGGTCCCTGGAATATTCTTCTGCTAGATCGGCCCTCAGTGGGTGTTCTGGCTGAGGGTCGTTGACGAGGGCAATGAGAGACTGAATTACTGTATATGAGAGAAAAACAGACCATTGGTATCAGTGTCAGGCTGGTTTAAGACCACAGACCATCTGCAAAAGTGGTTTAACTGCTTGGGTCGATTCTTACCTTGGTCCGTTTTGGTGGCTGGTTTCCAGTTCTCTGCGCTGATGACCGGCAGGCACACCTGACCCTTCTCATCGATGTTTGGGTGGTAGATCTTGGTTTTAAACGTGATTTTGGGGGGTTTGAAGGGGTATTCTGCAGGAAATGTGATTTCAATCCGGAACGCACCTTTATCATACGGAGGATTATCCTGAACGAGAACAACAGCCTGTGAGGTCCTGACAGAAGATAGATATCACACGCTAACCTGATGTGACGTCACCTACAGGAACGATGAGCCCCTGCCAGCTCAGGATGTTGGAGTCGTCCACCTGAATGTTGCGGAAGTTTTTCATTCCAGACTTGCGGATTTCATCCAGTTCCTGTAAAACAAGTGACACCTCCTAAAGATTAACCAGAACTGAGAAACGACATACGTCCAATTGTACTAGTTATATGAACATTGTCAAATCAGAATGATAAAATAGTGTTATATAATATAAAATCATAAATATCAAAATCTTTAAGTGATGAAATTTCATGCAATTCAAGTAACAAAAGATATTTTATATGTTAAATAACATTATACTGTATTTATTACATCTATTTATTACAGCACTGTATTACAATATTAATAGCACATATTTGTCGTGTTTAAATAGACTGGTTGAGAATCGTGTAACATCTTTCTGATAATCACTCATGAACGTCATGAATTTAGGATGTTAAATCATTTCCTCATTTAGGAGAGTTTGTTTTAATCTCGTGTTTAATCCGAGTTTCACTTCCGTTTCACGTGAACGTTTGAAGCTAAAGCTGCTTCTCTTCTCGTCCTCATTCATTCTGTCAGAGTTTAAAGTTTCGGATCTCTGGTCATCCGTCTCTCGGATCTGTCACACGTCTCTTCCTGGTGGTTCAATAAGTCAAATCCTTATTTTATATAAACAAACGCAGATTTTTGCGGGATATTTACCTTATGCAGCCGCCTGCTCGCCGCCATCTTGGATTTGCTTTCCCACAATGCATCGCTGCTACTTAGTCCCGATAAACTCATTTTTATAAGATCATTTTTAGCAGATATAAAGTCAGATTATGGAAAAGTACATTATTATAACTTTGTTGCAATTACTTTTAAATTGCTATTCGCTTCTAAATCTTTCAACCCTTAAGTTTTTAATGTCTTGTTTGTTTAAATATATATATATATATATAGCTACTTTATTTGGTTAGTTATGACAGATGAGATTGATAAACTATTGCATTAATTTACTATATTGATTATATTATGATCATTATTGATTGACTCCTATACAAGATTAAAGAAGTGTATTACAGGTTTACACTAGGGGGCGCAGCGGGACCTATTTTGTGTCACATCTGACCCCCAAATACCCCAAATATTCTAGTTTAGTTTGTAATCTAACGTTGTTAGAACTGTCAGAAAACTTTTAACACGTATTTAAGATCAATATTCTTTATAAACATGTTGCCCTAGTTACTCCATAAGTTACAGGCAACTTAAAAACTTAACAAAGTTAACAAAATTATTCAGCAGGTATAAGAACTAGTTTAAAGTTTCGCTTAAATAAAGTTAAGATGAAGGTTAGTTTCAGCACGTCATGAGTGAAACTTTAAGCTTTAATGATAATATATTTAATCACATCCAATGACAAATGACTTTTAATGGCAGATACAGTGATGGTCCCATATTTACAGATGCCAGTGCACAACACAACACAGCACAACACAACACAACACAACACAAGTGACACACAATTTAACTTTAACATGGGTTTAGGTTACAATAGATGTATATGAGAAATAATGTAATGTGTGTCTTTGCTTTGTCAGATGTTGTTTATTTGTTAACTGCGTTATGATATGAAACAACATCAACAGCTCATGCAAGCTGCATGTGACAGTCACACACACACACAGACACACACACACTCTCTCTCACACACACACACACACACACACACACACA
>JBAJNP010014733.1:0-10659 GCA_036877545.1 Yasuhikotakia modesta | reverse complement strand
CACACACACACACACTCACACACACACACACACACACACACACACACTGACAGATAAACAGGGCTGTGGTCCGGACTGAATTACACTGAATATAAACACTGTGTTGTATGTACGTGGATGTTTGTGTGTTTGTAACAAACACATATTCTGTCTTTATAATAACATCCTCGTAATATTCAGAAAAGCGCAATAACGCGTCTGTGGATCCGGCTCGTTGTGACTCGGTGTTTTGCTGTAAGCGTTATTAAAATAACTCACCCCAGCTGTCTCTGTCCTTCTTATCTCGGGCCATGTCGCTTTCTGCTCTCGGTTCGGTTCGGTTCTAAACGGAGATCATGAGACGGATGCGATCCTGGAAACCAGCCGCCAGTGATGGAGGTTCATCTCATCCGAACCGAAGATGCGGGGATGGACCGCGGGGTGGCGCTGCGGGACACGAGCGGTGAACCTCCACTAACGCCGTTCATATATTTCACCTTATGTATCTAAATTTAATATGCATGCAAATTGTGCTTAAACGTATATTTGTCTGATACCAATCCGTGAATTAAAAAGATGAACATGTTGTAAGACAATAGCGAACGTACATACATTTAAATGCGATATATTAACAATATCAATACATGATGAATTCAATCATTTAAAGATGGTTTTGATGTGTTTTTTGTTTTGTGCACGACAGCAAAATGTCCAGCATTAAACTGGTTTGTTTAGCATAATTACGTCATTGTGACGTAACACGCAATACATCATTTCTAATAATAAGCCTTCATTCATTCGTCATTCGTGTTGATCACGTGTGTTTTCATGCATTAATATATAGAAAAAACTGTTTTACTCACAATATATTAATGACAATATATCTACAGCTGCCAGAAAAGGGAATAAACAAAACGTTATTTACTCTAATCTGCGTGTCATTTAAGATGCTTACACTACATGTCTGTCAGCACAAGATGTCACACGGTGGGAAAAAATACATATTTCAAGTAAAGCACAAAAGTAATAAATTATTGTGTGTCGTTCTGTATAGAAGTAAAAGCGTCGGGTACGTGCGCGCGCGCGCGTGCGCGTGTTCAGCTGTATCTGTTCCTGTTTGGATGTTGATTTCGACGCGGAATGATCGTCAGTATTTAAGGAAAATCTCTGAATCTTCAGGAGCTCAGGAGACAAACATCAGTCGATCAGATGGTGAATTTAAGCGCAAAGTTTTGGTGTTGAGATTTAACTGAGTTTTACACGCGACGCTGTGAGTTAGTAGCTTTAGCATTAGCGTCAACTTTACCGTCACCGAACGACATTTAATACAAAATCACCTGCTAAAATAATACCGCGTTTCTTCTTAATGGTCTTCATGGTTGTTTTTGAATATCTGTATGTTTGTGTTTCGACACGATGAGCTTTTAGGCTGAAGCGCTTATGTGAGATTAGTTAGCAGAAGTTAGCCGATGTAGCTTCATGTACGAAGTTATACAGTAAACAACCATAAACGATTAAACTTTACATCAGTCTGAATGTTTATGTGGGAAAACCTGACAGAAATCATGTTTACATGTTTCAGTCTGTTTATGACGCTTCATTTTAACACGTCAACATGTTGTCATATGTCAAAATAACTGTATATGATCTTAATATCTGATCTAATATTTACAGACAAACTCTTCCTTAATGGACATGAGTGTTTGCATGAATACAGGCTGGTTTGATTTGCCCATAAAGACATTTATTGGATAATGTCTTTGTTTACACAGAAGTTATGATGTTTATTGTGATCAGTTGCCTGTCTGATAAACTCACGTGTGTTTGTATTGATCACTTTTCCTTTATTATTCAGGGTCAGTGTGGAACATAAGTCTGGTTTGAAACTTAATCTGGGGTGTTAGGAGGTTAATCCTGCAGCATGGACCCGCCGGGCCGGTCCACAGGAGAGATTCAGCGCAGAAACCCGCAGCATGACTTTGAGCTGATCCAGAGAGTTGGCAGTGGAACCTATGGAGATGTTTATAAGGTACTGAACACAACAAGACATTAACATAAAACCTGTTAAATGATGGGTTGTTAAATAGAGAGATGAGGTTTATTGTTCATTGGAAGGAGAACTAACCAGCTGGGCAAAGCTACCCACTATAACCATTTTGATCAATAGTTGTTATATTTGTCCATGCTTAGTCTTTGAGATGTCTGTTTCTCCAAATCACATGTATCCCTCAGGATTGAATTATTACACATGACCCCCATTAGTTATGCACATATGCAAATTAAATGCCACTAGTTCTAAATTTAATTTCATTATATAGAGTATTTTACAATGGTGCATTGCTTTAAAGCAGGTTTATATATAAATATAATAGAAAAAAACAGATAAATTGTCAAATATGTACAACACTAAAACAAAGTGTATGGTATTTTATTGTTTGGTTTAAATGAAAATAGAAAGTCTTTAGTGCTTGATGATAAATGAGATTCTGTCCTGTTATTCTGGTGTTTTTGATCAAGAGATTTATGAGTTAGTGTTTGGCCAGAGTTTTAGAGCAACATGAGTGTTTAATTTGTTTATTTTGGGGCTGAATATGCGTGACAGACACACACACACTCTGTGCCCCTGAGGAATTTAACTGAAGCTGTTTTCCATTCATTTAGCTGTGTGTGTCTGCGTGTGTGTGTCTGCGTGTGTGTGTCTGCGTGTGTGTGTCTGCGTGTGTGTGTCTGCGTGTGTGTGTCTGCGTGTGTGTGTCTGCGTGTGTGTGCTTGCGTGTGTGTGTGTGTAGATGACTGCTGGACTGCTGGTATCTATTAAAGTAGCACAGGTTTTATTTGGGTTAGTTTTAGTTTACATTCTGGTGGTTGTTAATGCCGTGGTAGGGCTACTATTATATCAGGTTATTTCAATAATAATATTGGTATCTGGTTCAGATATCTGGCTTCTTCTAAACAGTTCTTAACAGTGATGCTGCTGTATTCTGAAGTACAGATCAGAGTTATCATTATCATGGGAATGACTGAAATCTTTAACTTTTATGGGAATTTTAAAGCTAATGCACTTGTAAAATGATGCTCAGCTCTTTCTCAGTGCAGGTCTCTGAGGTTATTATTTAAAGTCCTTTTAATCTTAAGAAGATTCACAAATGACTGGTTTAAATTCTTAGCCAATAAACTTTGAGATGCATGTAATAAATAGGGCCACTGTTTTAATTGTTTTCCTATCTTAACATCCATCCTAAAGTGTTTCTTTTGTTAAGTCGTGTGTGTGTATGGGATGTGTGTGTGTATGGTGTGTGTTTTACTGTCGACCTACTTCCATTTGGAAACGATGAGACTGTTTCCACCAGAGACAAAACTCTTTCTCACACACATTCCAGGATTTTGATCGGAAACTGCCGCCTTTCTCCCTTTTAAATATTTCTTTCTCCTTGTGTTTGTGTTTGCCAGGCTCGAAACATCTCCACCGGAGAACTTGCAGCCGTGAAGATCATCAAACTAGAACCTGGTGAGTCTGGAACCGTTCAGTGTTCAGAGGGACGTGTGTGAAGTCTGTGTGTTGCTCACATGACCTGTTCTGTTTTCACCGATGAAACTGATTAAGCGTGAACAGAAGCCACTCTAAACGTTTTGGCCAAGTTACTGGAGCTGTTGGAAAGTTCTGCACAGCTCTGAGGTCTTGTGTGCATCACATGCACAGAATCAGTTAGATTGGATCAAAGGCCTGTATGTCTGAAACTGATAGTAAAGTTCATGAATTGCTCAAGTTCCATTACAAACATTCCGACTGAAGGAATTTGATGTTTTATTTCTGACCCTGAAGCAGTCGTGTGTAAAATGTCACGCATCAGTCACGATACAGCGACCGGTGAGTGTGGAATTGACAACATTTGTGAGTCTCTATGGCTAAGTTAATGGCAAGTAGTGTCACATTAAAAATAGATCAGTTTTTGAAACATGTCTCGAATGCAGCTAAGATAATATCTGATGTAAAACGCCACAGAAATGTGACTGATGTGTGTGTATGTGTGTGTGTGTGGATTGTTAAAGTACATAGTTTTGCACGTCACTGTTTGAGGAACATCTTGGCAATGAGAAGAATGATTGTGGATGTTAAAGATTTTGACACATTGTAATTAGTTTGAACCAGTTTTTGAAACATCCACACATTTTTCCCCGTTTCCTCTGTGTGTGTGTGGATCTGAGTGCAGGTGTGTATGTGACGGTTGTGTAGACAAAGCCTCCTCTGACCGCAAACATCAGCTAATGCAGAACTGAAACGCTTCCATTAGCAACTTTTCTTGGTGGTCATTGTATCTCACCACTGCAGAGAAGTTTGTCTCCTCCCCTCCAAAACCATCCAATCAGAATGCACCAGCCGCTTCTCACTAGTGGCATGTTTGTCGAGTGAATTCTGGGTTTGTTCCATTGGCTAGAGGAGATAATTGTTTTAGTCATAGTTTGCTTAGTGGAAATGCACCTTTATAAAGACACAAAGCATAAGTAATCAAAATGAAGTCATAAATTATCAGTGACATGAAACAAGGAGTTTCTCCTGTGGTAGAGTTTGGGCTGAGCCTACATAGTTTATCTTCATTGCTAAAGTCACTGCAGACAGCTGGTTAGCGTCCCTGCCATTAAACAGAGGCTAAGATACAGATCTTGTGGTTTTGTTGGTTTCTCTGAAGCAGTGACACAATTGGATTGTCATGAAGCTTATTGTCACATTGTAATTTAAAACAGTCACTGTTTTTTAAGTAAACATAATTGATATTTTAGAGGGTGCCAAATATATCTCCATAAGAGCTCTGGTGATGAATGACAGTAGTTAATGCCAGTTTCATTTCTGTCTAGACTAGTTAGTGTTTATGTTGGCAGGGAGGAAGTTAACCAATCATTTTTTCTAGCTCTAGATGAACCAAATGCCTCATATTGTTGTGGCCACTTAACAAAAGTAAGCTTGTGTCAGTAATTGGAGGTTTATAATGAAGACAGTATGAGGTGTATGTTTGTTGTAGACAAAAGTAGGAGTACATGACAGTTCAGCGGATTTGAAGGCAACCGCATGCATCACTCTATAATCACAGGTCATCAGTGATCTGTGATCTCTGTGTGTTATTACATGAAGAAAGTGTGTAAAAGTAATGTTCACTTTAAAGACCACCGTGTTAATGTCAAAGCCAGAGAAATGTTCTCACAAATATAGATTCACACACACACACACACACACACGTATGTTCTTCACACATATGTCAGACACGTTTGGGCAGGGTCTATATAAATGAAGAGGAAGTGGTCAGACCTGCTCTGACCAGAGTTTTTAGCTGTTGATTCTTGTTTGACACACACACACACACACACACACACACACACACACACACACACACAGCAGTTTTCTTAAAGTATCTGTGGCTTTGATGTTAAACACCAGATGCTTGTGTGTGTGTGTGTTTGTATGTATGTGTGTGTGTGTGTGTGTGTGTCTGTTGTTTTCCTGCCTCTCTCAGTGTGTGTTCAGTGGAGTGTGTGAAGCAGAGGTTTTGTGAGTTTCTGTATGAAAGGTCTGAGCTGAACAGAGGTGGCATCAGTCAGCTCACAGCTCCTCTCCACCTTCTTAAAAAAATGCTGAAATGTTTTGCAACGTTTCTGGAATCATGAGATTTTTTCATCCCACGTGAGCGGATCAAAACATTCCTGAAGATGATTTTAAAAGCATCGGTATGACCTCGTGTGAAGACAACAGCGTCCCCTGCTGAATGCAGTATATAATTCACCGACCTCAGGCCGTAGTGTCATAAACAAATGAGGGTTTAGGTGAGATGCCTGTTTACTGAGTCACACAGGCAGCAATCGATGATAAAACATCTGTGTGTCGTGTGAGATCGGACGGAAAGCGCTTTCACTCTGGATTTATGAGTTTGGCTGATATCAGTGTTTGTGACTTTTACAGAGCAGAGCCCAGAAACTCGTTACCTTTCTGTAAAAAACACCAGGAGAACTTTTACCCAACATCAAGATTTTATGTTACGATATATTTGAATGTACAGGAAGACGTTTTGTTTTAGATGTTGTAGTTGGTTGCCAGTTGTAATCCTTTTAACATTCATACAAATTTCACATTTGATTAAAGTTTACTTGAAGCTATAAGGTGAAATTGTTTCTGGTTAGTTATAGAGTTTATAGTTGTTGTCGTGGTAACACAAGTTCAACTGGAAGTGACACTCATCATCAGTTATAGAAGAGACAGAAAATCATACAGCATCTGCTGTCCATCACTGATCTCTCTGCCTCTCTCTCTCTCTCTCTCTCACTCCCTTTCTGCCTCTCTCTCTCTCTCTCACTCACTCTCTCACTCACTCTCTTTCTGCCTCTCTCTCACTCACTCTCTCTCCCTTTCTGCCTCTCTCTCTCTCTCTCTCTCTCTCTCTCTCTCAGGTGATGACTTCTCGATCATCCAGCAGGAGATCTTTATGGTGAAGGAATGCACTCACCACAACATTGTGGCTTACTTTGGCAGCTACCTCTGGTAACACACACACACACACACGTTTTATATGCAAGTACATGTTAGTGTATCTGTGCTGTACTGTCATCTGAGTGTGTGAAGATTTAAGAAAAGTTTTGAATATTTTCTCTTTCTCTCTAGTCGTGAGAAGTTGTGGATTTGTATGGAATACTGTGGCGGAGGCTCATTACAAGATATTTACCATGGTAAATCATCTGTGTGTTTGTGTGTGTGAGAAACCACCTTGTTCTGCGTACACTTCATTTTAATCTGTTCTACACGGCTACAAATGATGTGTGTGTGTGTGTGTGTGTGTGCAGTTACAGGTCCCCTCTCTGAACTTCAGATCGCATACATGTGCAGAGAGACGTTACAGGTTAGATGCTTCAGACACATTTATGCTCTCATTCTGTGCAGGGGTCTGTGTTATTATATGAATGTATTATATGCAGATTAATGGAAGCTGGTTTTAAAGCATGTGTGTGTGTGTTTTTGTGTGTGTGTTTGTTCAGGGTTTGAGTTATCTTCACTCTAAAGGGAAGATGCACAGAGACATCAAGGGGGCGAATATTCTGCTCACAGACAATGGGGACGTCAAATTAGGTGAAATTTCACACTGCGTGAATGTTAGAGACTTACTGAATGTGAATTTATGTTTTTTTTCCTCCTTTCAGCTGATTTTGGAGTAGCTGCTAAAATTACAGCCACCATCGCAAAGAGGAAATCTTTCATTGGAACACCTTACTGGTAATCACTGTTCTCTGTGTGTGAATATGTCACATTATTCATGTCTGCTGGTGTGTGTGTGATTTGTGAATATTAGAATCAAGATACTTTTATTTATAAACGGTTCATATAATACTGATTGTTTTAAAGCATCTTTACATAATAACACAAACAGAAATGAGACAACACAGACATACAATAGCTAGTTTTTTTTAGTTTTCAAGCTTGTTTCAGCTTTCTGGAATTTGTAAACCATTGAAAAGATCTAAAAGTGAATAAAAACACACTGGAGGGGCTAGAATCGCATAATCCTGCCCTTCAGATGGAGTCTACCATAGAAACTATAAATTCAGACAATGAAGTGATTGTTAACCGAACATTCAGGGCTAATAAATGCCACGTTAAGACCCAACCCGCAGGATTTCTGGGATAGGAAACTACAGCTTACAGTAAGAGAATTCTGCCAGCACACAGGAGGAAATACACACACAGAGCATTTAAAAACACATGTGAACTCCTTTGTGTCTTTAATGTGCTTGAGTTTTGAGTTGTTAGGTGTGTGTGTGTGTGTGTGTGTGTTTGTGTGTGTGTAGGATGGCTCCAGAGGTGGCTGCAGTAGAGAAGAATGGAGGCTATAATCAGTTGTGTGATATTTGGGCTGTTGGAATCACATCCATAGAACTGGCAGAACTACAGCCTCCAATGTTTGACCTGCACCCAATGAGGTACACACACACAAAACAAACAAAAACACACAGACACACACATGCACCATTAAACTAAAACAAAACACACACAACACATACACACACTTAGCAGGCATGCTTTAGCCAAGGAATCTTAATAACTTTATTGTGCACAAATCTTCAGTGTTTGCAGCCAGTGTTTCACATATTTACTGTTTCTCAGGCTTTATAAACATAAACACACACTTGTGTTTGTACAGGGCCTTGTTTCTGATGTCCAAAAGCAACTTCCAGCCACCGAAGTTAAAGGACAAGACCAAATGGTTTCTGTAGTTCCTCATATTTAAGCTACAGAGAAATAAAGATCATAAATAATAATGATGTCATAAATATCACCCTTGTTTGCTGCAGGTCTACAGCTTTCCATAACTTTGTGAAAATATCTCTCACAAAAAACCCAAAAAAGAGGCCTACAGCTGAGAAACTGCTCACGGTAAACATGTGTCCATGGTGTTATTCTGTATCGGTGTATGTACAGATGAGCCCTAGTACTAAACGAGGTGTGTGTGTGTGTGTGTGTGCAGCACATGTTTGTTGCTCAGACAGGTTTAACTCGCCGGTTAGCTGTGGAGCTGCTGGATAAGATGAACAACCCAGATCATCAGTCTCACTATAACCAGGGAGATGAAGATGACATGGAGGTAACAGCCATGTGTGTGTTTGTATTTGTGAGATAGTGTGTGTGTGTGTGGTATGATGGCTCAGTGTGTTGTGTCTCTTTGTTTGACAGCCGCTTGCGGAGCGTCACACGATCCGCTCGACTCACAGCAGAATCTCTCGTGCTGAAAAGACCCACTCACAGATCAACTGTACGTGAGCATCTGTCAGTCACACACCAGCCTATTGCACACTGATGATGATGTTGTCATGACAACACACTGTGTGTGTGTGTGTGCGTGAGACCTTTATTGATGCACACAATCATGACACATGACTTGTCAGCATTGCTCTGGTCTCAGAAGGAGAGTTTATGTACTAATGAGAGTTTGTAATGTGTCGCTTGAGCCCCCCTGTGGTGGGGAGGTGATACTACATTTAAGAGGTTAATTCAAACTGTGTGTGTTCATTTGTCACCCATCTTTCTGTTCCAGTTGATAATCTTAAATTTAAACCCCCCATGATGAAGGAGACAGAAGCAAGTGCTGAAATGGTGAGAAAAACATCACAGCCCAGAAATTAACCAATCACAGGTGCCGCTTAGATACACATGGCCAATCAGGAAAGCTGCCTGCGTATTAACTGTCCAATTACAGAACCTACTGGACTATAAACACACAGTTACATACTGTTTAAACACAAATGTTACTGTGATGTTATAAAATGTTTTGGACTAAACCTTTAGTTTTTAGTGGACTCTGGTAGCTGACAGCACGTCACATATATTGTCTATAGAGTGTAAAGTTTCAGTCTTTATCCGCATGTTGGATAATCCTTTAAACAAACTAAACGGTGCAGATATAACTGACACACACCAGGTGTGACACAGGACTGTGTTATTGTCTGTGGCACAAAAGGTTGTAACGCAGTATTAAATGACACTTCCTGAATCATCAGTTTAAAAGCGTTTAAAGAACGTTGCCTGTGTTTGTGTGCAGGAGGTGCAGGAGAACGAGTTCTCGTCCCCCTGGAGTCCGCAGGCTGAGACCCCCATCACCTCCAGGTGACCTGAACATTCATTCACTCCTCTGATATCAGTTCTGTTTCTGCTGAAGTCACCTCCAGCCATCACTTCCCCTCACTGCCACCATCATCCCTCTGACATCATCACGCCTCTTTTAGTGCTTCCTGTTCCTCCTACAGCCTGTCAGTCTGTCTGTCAGTCTGTCTGTGTGTCTGTCTGTCTGTCTGTCAGGGAACTGTCTTTCCTCTTTCACTCTTCTGTCTCTCCCTCTGTTTGCTCCTCTGCTGAAGGAGTCTTCTGAAGAGCGTTGAGGAAGAGTTATTTATACGGTAAAGATGTGTGTGTTTGTGCTGTAGCTGTTCTGTAACGGATCCAGAGAAACTTGTGTTGTGTTCTTGTCAGGTGCAACAAGAAACTGTTTTTCCAAGAACAAGTTATTTTTTCTGTCCACACTAAAAGTGAAAATGATGTTGGGCCGTCTCAGACCGTTCCTGTAGCTTTCACAGCAAGGCGCTAGCAACACAATGGTTGCAGGTTCGATTCCTGGTGAATGCTTGAACTGATGAAACATACGTTAGACTATAGTTCACAGCCAATCAGAACATATACAGTTACGTTTGGATAAAGCGTAACTGCGTGATTAAAACCTTAAACTGAAACCAGGCGATCATACGTGTGTCCAGAAGAAATAAACATGTCCCAAATCATAAATGCAGTTTTTAAATTGAGGCACAGTTGTGAGAGAGTGGGCTTGTAGTGTGTGTGAGATGTAGCTGTGTCTGGTTGAGAGATGAACCCACAGCAAACAGAACCTGCAGGATAATTCGTCTCTGGATCAGAGTTCTGAAATAACAGCACAACTCATTCTCTCTGTTCATTCTATTCTCTCTATTCTCTCTGTTCTCTGTAGGGGACACACGACTCCACTGGAAGATGCTTTTGACGACGCTGATCTGTAAGAATCTCTGTCACTTTGCAGCTGAAATAACAGATGATAAGATCATGGAATGACTTCATTTCTCTCTCTCTCTCTTGTAGAGTTCCTCCACCTTTACCTCCTAAGGTAAGTGTGTGTGTGTGTG
>JBAJNP010014732.1:0-10660 GCA_036877545.1 Yasuhikotakia modesta | reverse complement strand
TGAGGTGTGAATTAACATGCATTACAGACTCAAGGCCTCACCGATGATGTTGCCGAGCGCCCACACGGCCTGTTCACACACGTTCTGATGAGGGGAGTGAAGCAGTCTCAGAAACAGCGGCACAGCATCTACACCGTTAAAGAGAAGAAAACACGAGTGTTCAACCACAAACTCACCGCCGGCTGATGCTGCCGAGGAGGTCGAGAGAAAATAACTTACTGGATTTGACCACTGCTTGCGTCTGCGCAGACGTTCCTGATGCAATGTTGGTCAGAGCCCAGGCAGCCTCGAACTGCAATGAAGGACTACAGCAGAAACAGATGAAAGATCAGATGTTATTTGAACGTTGTTACAACATTTTGCTTGTGAATCCAGGATCAAACCTGGATGAACTCTAAGCAGAATAATGATTTGTGGTTGAGCAAGTGACTCTACTGTAACACAGGGTGCCCACACCTGTTAAGCAATGAATTTGAGTACTAGTCAAATGAAAGCACTTACAATAGTTTAACCGTTTTGTACACGGCCGCCATTCTGCCGGATTTACCCAAAAGCCCCCAAAACAAATGGCTAATTCACAATTAACTTTATTCATCTGACGACCAAAAGTGTAAAAACACAAATCTCTGTAACTCCTGAAAGGTGATTTCAAGTCATAACATTTTGTTGTGAAGAAAATGAAGACTTCAGTGTAACATAAGCGACTCACTTGTCATCCCTCTCCAGACATTTGACTAAGATCGGAAGAATCCCACATTTTATCAAGTCGTCTATGGGAGGATTTCTGTCACTGGAGAGCAACTTCCTGCAGGAGAAAAACAGTCAGTCACTCAGAACTGATGTTACCAGTGACCTAACATCTGCTCACCTCACAGTCAAACGAAATTAATGTAGGATGAGACACTGTTCCTTAGGAATTAACCTCCAATATAGTGGCAGTGCTAAATGACAGTTTGCAAAGGATTCCTATATGATGCATTTCACATATGTATTGTTTACGTCTCAATGTATATAATTACATAGTGTGATGTAAGTTGTTAGACGGTTAGCTTTACCTGGCTGCCTGCACAGCACTCAGCTGAACTACTGCGTTGTCACTGGTGGCATTCTGCAAAAAAAGACAGAATAAATAAAGAAAGAGTCTGCAAAGACCCCAAAGAAAAGCTATTTATTAATATTTATTATTTTATTATATTTCTATTTATTTAGAGTTAACAGCTCACCTGTAAGATGGCATCTAGCGTTACGTTTTGCTAAAGAAAAACAAGAGGACAAAAGTTACAATTAGTAGAAAAATAGAAGGATATGGAGTTTAAAAATGAACAATTCTTTAGATAAATGTCTCTTACTCCTTTGAAGTCTGAGTCCACATCTGAGTCCTCCAGACTCTCCTCCTGCGGAACGTTTCGTTTCTTCAGCAGATGTTCATCTCGTTTGTTCTGTGTGGAGCGACATCAGATCAGAATCTGGGACGACTTGCAGCGAAAGCATGAGTTTGATCTGGAACCCGTTTTACTACAGAGTTCTTACAAAATCTGCCATTTCTTATTAAAAAACGAATGAAATATTAGTGCAGCTGATGTTGGTGAAATCCAATTAATCATTGTAATACTGAACGGTTAAAAAACTCAAATATAACCTCCACTAAAAGGTCCTACATGACCCCAAGAATTCAGTTTGTAATCCAGTCCTGCTAAAGTATGTGTGAGAATGCAAAGTGAGAGCACACAGTATGCAACTCAAATGTTAGTGCAAACAGGAATGTAAAATGGAATGTCACACACACACACACACACACACACAGACAGACACACACACAGACAGACAGACACACACACAGACAGACACACACACACACAGACAGACACACACAGAGCAACATTCTGTGTGATTCCTCTGGCCTGACTCTGTAACGGCCTAATATGGGCAGGACATGCTGTGTCACCCAATCCAGCACTGAACGCATAACAGGCTCAGGGCTGTAGAACTGAACTCTGGCTCCACATTAAATCTGGCCTCACGGGTTACAACAACAGCAGCAGATTTCTAACCACATGCTGGGTCTCTGTAGTGGCTTCGACTCTGGTGACAACAGCAGAGATTTGCTGCGTTTTTCAGAAAACAAACTGAGACGCTAAAACAAAAATAGTTCAAGAAAGGTGCATGTGTTCCTGCCAAACAGGAAAGGAGCAGGACAGATTTGTGGCGAGGGATCCCCTCATGACAAACCTTCAGGTTGGGGGGCTGCCAGCGAGGGGCCCTGTGACCCCTGATGAATGACCCAAATACTGCCGGCACACATTAGCTCTCCAACGGAAACCAGACCAGCCATGAGAAACTTCTGTGCTTTTAAGGGTCATTTTCACTGATAACACCTTTTTAAAATGTATTTATAGTGTTACTCACACATTTATATGTAAAATGAAGGGCAGCATTTTTAATTACAGCTTAATGAACACAAGCTAGATGAGATAAACTCATTTGTAGCTGTAATAACTGCTCAGATTGTGTGTTTTATGAAGGCGTAGTACCAATCACTGGCAGCTATTTCACAATATTAAGCATTTAATCATGATTTTTGAGCATTCAAAAACATAAAGAGAGTAATACGCATGTTTCTCATGCACCCACCCTCAGTACACACACCGTACCTGGAATTATAGCCAATATAACGTCAAATAAGTGGAATTTCCTAAGACAGGAGTGGAAGGATGAGTGTGAGCTCACGCCACATTCAGTCTGCAGTGACGACTGCAGAGACCTGCGCCGGCTGCTGCTCTATTTCCTGCGACGATGAGCCCAAACATCCTCATCTTCACTCACAACATCAAGGGTCTCACCACAAGGTGGGTCAGATAGAGGAATGCAATCGCAAGGACTGCAGTCTATGGCAAATAATGGATGACTAATCTGGGTGGGCTGTGCATGCATGCGATGTGCATTTTAAAAATATATATTTTAAAAATAGGACTGGGACAGGAACTGATTTATAGCAGACATTTATTGAGGAACTTCCTATGAAACCAAGAGTCATGACTATCATTGATTCTAGGCCTGAACGTAGCATTATCCCAAACAATATCAACCTCTGTAATGCTACAGAAAACACAAACCTATCTGATCTCCAACAGCATGCAGCCAGCAATGGTTTGAGATATCAGTTGTTACTGAGACTGTACACAGTTGCTCAGGAATGTAAGACATTAAACTCTGCAGAGGGTGAGAATCCTCAGTATTCCTTTACTTCCTGTCTGGCGTTACATCATAATGGAACGTTCTGGAACCCGCTTCAGATTCGAGGAGCTAATAATGTCTCATTAAATCTCACCACACTTAAAGCGAATTCACTCACCTTCCTCAGCTCGACTGTCACTTCATTACGATGTCTTCGCATCGTCTGAAACGCAAAACAGCAAGAGAAATAGTTTGGTTAGTGCTTTCCTAAAAAAATAAACAGAACGACATTCTTGTGTATCAGTCTGCGTTGTGTGACTGGATTGTTTTGTTGCATCACTGATGTGTTTGTGCAGAAGTTTAAAACTTAATTTTATTTTGTTTAAATTTCTAAAGTATGAGCCATAACAGATTCCTACAACAATGCATCACTGGGCCTTTCTGAGCTCTGATTGGTTCACAGAGCGCCACGGCGACGCCCTCCGATGATGAACGGGCTGGGACCACAGCGTGACACTAATGGCAGCTCAAGTCTAGCCACTCCAACAGAACAAAGAGGGTACCAACGGTAACCATGGTGATAGCAGAACCCAGCTGTCACTCATTCCAGTCAGTCCAAACATTTGCATGTTTTACCACAAAGTCTTACATGAAACCCAACAGAACACACATCTGACAGAAGAACACGCTCGGCCCAATGAAACACATCAACCTGCGAGAAAATATCTGTTATAGAATATAAACACAAGACTTCAAATGAAAGTTCTGAAATAACTTCAACGGGACACAAGAGCAACATTGGCCCATAAAAACATCAGCAGTCAGTGACAGATTCCACATGCGCTGTGGTGGGGACGGATCAGATTTGATCTTGTGACTGGGCATCACAGTTCATGTTTCAGCTGAGCCCCACCGGACCTTTTGCAATCCGGAGGCAGCGGCAGTGAGGGGGGAGAGAATGTTTAAGTAACACAAAATAAGACAATTTTTTTTTACTTGATTAAACAATTTTGAATCTGAATCAGTCAGTAAGTTCTGAGCCTCAGCAGAATGATGCATGACAAATAACATCAGACACAATTTGCAATCTGTCGTTTTTGCCTTTTCATCCACATCTATGTTTGAAACATAAAATGACATTTGCACTGAAAATCAGACCTGATATATTTAATTATGAATCAGTATTTTAAGCGTAACGTTGTGAATCGGGAGACGCTTTTAAAGCTAATCTGTTATGTGCTTGTTAATAACAGATTCTGGTTTTCACCCACAACAAATGATCATTTATTGCTTAAGCAATGCATGTGTATAGAAAACATAAGATAATGTTTGAGTCCCAGAGGAACAACGAGGACTGAGAGGAAAAACTGCGGGAGTCGATGTTTCGCCGGTGACATGACAGCTTGGCCCTCTTAAGCCCAACATAATGACACAGTGTGTGTGCATGTGCTCGTCTCGGTGCCAGCGTGGTCTAACTCTTGTTCCACATGCTAATAAATAGACTGACCGCATTTAATAGCCACAAACATCCGGCAGGCCATCAGACTCATTCAATAGCTTATTTATAAACCACTCGCTATATTTATCATCAATAAAGAACAATAGACTACAATTAATACAGCTAGTTTTACTTGATAGTACTACTGATAGTACTTCAGACCTACAGCATCAAGCTAGCAACACAGGGCCAAGGGTTTGATCCCAGAGAACACATGTGTGCCTTACAAGCGCTGTTAAGTCATTTCTTAGGAATGTAAACATAATACTAACAGGGTACCAGCACATACTTTTGCTAAAACATCTCAAACATGCCAAACAACAGGATGTCAACTAATCGAGCGACGTATTTGATGTAATCCAATGATATCACGTCTGCTGAATAGCGTATGCAAATATTTTACCATGTTAAATACTTTTGACCATCCTGACAGATCAAAGATGTCAAAAAAGTGTCAACTCATTCAGCAATGCACAACATCTGTCACTGTTAGCCACCATTATCCACCGGCTAATGAGCCAAATATCCCACAATTCCACAGTGATCAGCTGGCCACCATAAACAAGCCCTTCGCTCTTAGGAACCAAACAAGAGAAATTTAAATCTTGACACTTTCTCAGAATAGTGATGGCTTTGTTAGCTGCAACCCGCTTGTGTCTGAGGGCTGAGTCACACCAGCACCATGCAGTCTCTCACCTCACACCATTAATCTTAAAGGAGCCCTTAGGGTTTTGTGGATGAGCCCATGGCAGATGATAATGATGTCTAGTTGCAACAGGGCAGACGAGTAAATCATAAATCATAAATGTGATTTCAACACGTTACTACTCAATAACCCTCTGCGTTAGTAACACCATTATAAACACCTTATAGCTGCTGTTGTTTCAATCTGATGTTTGTCCTTATGCTGTTATTATATAATCCACCTGCTTTACCTTACAGTTTGCCCTGCCTGCATGTGTAATAGGTCGCCTTGCCGCAGCTTAAGTCTGTGGTTGTATTAAGGTTGCAACCTAACGTGTTCATCTTGTCTCAATGACACCAAAACCTGCTGTGGCCAGTCACAGATTCCTTCAGATCACATAAACCAGACTGAGTTAAACTGGTGTGACTGGTCACTGGTTCGGTTCTGGGCAGCTTGCTAACGCCGGTGTTAATACACCTGCCTCTGTCGCATTTGTCTCTATTCACAAGCTACGTTTGAGTTATTTACACAGACTATCGCATGTTTACACGTTAAAGCCATACGTGAAAATACAAACATGTGAATTTAGCGACAGACGACCAATCTGTCGGCTGCTAAGCTGCTAGCACACAGGCTAGCACGATATATCTCTACATGTTATTGGCCCAGCGACATTCAAATGTAAAATAAACAGACAAGACAGTCAATAAACCAACACATATTAACGTTGATTTATTGAATAGTGTGTTTAAACTGGTCGGGACCGTGTTTGTGACGCGACGAGCGGGTGAATATGAAGAGGAAACGAGGCCTCGGTGTGTAGGCCGCGCCCGCTCCGCATGATGCTGCCCCACAAACCCATCAGAACCACGGCGACCCGAAGAAGCGAACCGGTCTCGATCAAAACAGGCAGAACTAAGTATCCGGCAGACCTACCTCCACATCTCGCCCCTTGTTTTTAAAGCTCTTAATGCGATGGTTTTCCAAGCCGGCGTTTTCGGCCATGGCTGTGTGTGTCTGTAGTCCCGACCGACGTGCGGAGCTCCGCGCAGGGAGGAGGGTGGGGGACAGACGTGTGTGAACTGTAGAACCGGGGCAGTACCGAGCGGACAGGACTGTAGAAGAGGAGGAGCTACACTTCAGTATCTTCTTTAGAGAGAGTATAAAAATAACTATTTTTGAGATCTGGTCCAATAGATGCTTATAAGAGTGCAGTTTTAGGTTACATCAGGGAGTATCTGTGTACATGATTCAGATTAAACATCATATTATCCCGCAATGAAATGTTGGAGCTGGTATGTCTAACTAGACCTGGGGCTCATTTCAAACCCACAACATAAAACACAACTTCCCTTTTCTTTTCAAAGTTCACACATCAAGAGATTTTCCCTCTGAAGGGAGCAGGACATAAGGATGTTCACTTCCTATTGGAAGCGGGTCCGTGTGTCATAGAGAAGCCTGACCAATTCATCACTTACATTTTTACTTATGAACAAATTCATCCACAAATGACAAAAGCAAAATATTTATTTACCAAAGGACAACGGCCTGTCAAATTAAATAATACAAAAACAATGAATATTGGAATTGCTAACTTTCAAGGTATTGTTTGTTTTTATTAAAAAAAACAAGTGTCTTTATTATTTAAACAATCCATAATTTAAGATCACAAATCATTTGATCCATTTATAAATATTAAATATTTGAGGTCAATAACCTTTATGTGTCTTGTCCTGTCTTGTAGCTCAGATTTTCTTAAAATATATTATTCCCACTAAATTCCTGATATAAGATAAAATGTATATCAAAGATCACAATATGAAACACAATCAAACTGTTAAAACACAATGATGTGTGGACAGGGCAGTAAAACTTTGGTTACTTTAAATCCTTCAACATTATCAGGCATATATAAAGGGCAGCTTTGACAGTTTTAGACGTTTTAAGTCAGTATCACTTTGAAATGCATGTAGTTACAAAGTATAAACAGAATAAATTTTTTACTTGTCAGTATCACAGATGAATATGCTGCACTTCTGTCAAAAACGCGTCAACTCCAGGCCATGCAGTTTATACCTCGAGTTTATATACAAAACACCATAAACTTTAGAAGATCTGTTGCTCAAAAAGAATCTTTTGAAAACCATGTGGAGGAGGATGATAAAAGTCACTGAACTGACAGTCCAGTATTGCACTGTCATCCACTGTGAGAGAAGACAAAAACAAATACAGTCAGACGTATAATAACTGATTTATATATAAAACATTACACAACAGTCAAACATCAAAAACATAATGCTTTTAACAATTCAATGCATCTGTGCATCTTTACTGTGTGTAACTGAATAATTATTTTCTCATAATTCTGGTTTCTAAGGCAACCAGAGAAGAGGTTAGCATGTTTTGATAATTGTGTTATTGTTGTAACTCACCGTAAACTACAGGATAAACGGTTCCTCTAATGCCTGACGCTGGACAGCTCATATTCTTCCCATTGAGATACAAATTCAGCTCCACATGGTCATATGTAACACCCTACACACACACATATAATAATATGTCATTTTATATAAAAAGGTACTGCTATTAATAATAATAATTTTCTACACCGTTCTTGAGACTCACCACAATGTCTCCTTCCTGCGGCAAGCTGTTGGCAGGTAATCGGTTCTTTTCTTCATTGTTGTGGTACACGGTTCCATCATGCCTCAACACGAGACTGTGTGTGTCTCTCCCCAAAGGAATCTGGTTTAGATTTGCTTTCCGAGTCGCCACTCCAACGCCCCAGACACCTGCGAGGGGCAAAGTTTACTGCAGCCACACCAAACAGTATCGACTAAACCAGAGTAAAGGCCACGTGCTTACCTGTGGACTGAACCTTAAATTCAAAGTAGCTCTTGTTCTGATGAAGAGGTGCGTTAGCAATGCAGCCACCGGTCCCACATATGCGTTTGCCACTCTTCACAATCACAACATCAGTACCTGAAATATTAAGCAAAAATCGTATAAGCGCCCTTCATCAAAGCCAGTCACTCTATATACTATAGATATGTATTGGCAAGATGGGATGTGGCTTAGATAATAAAACACAACATGGTTACTCGGCTCGTGAACTGTCAGTGTCAAATCTGTCTTGCATTCAATAATCAAACACATTGTATGTCCGATCCCAACACTTACCCATACAATGAGTGTCAAGTTGAACCGTGGGCATTTCCTTCAGTGTTACGTGGCCACTGCTGCTATCTTCACAACAGCCAAAACAGCATGAAAACAACGCCGCCATAATGTTCTTCCTCTGACAACAGTAATCTTAAAGTCAAACTCTGAATCTGGACTTAGTTTTTTTTAGTTATTTGTGCTTTAATGCAACGGAGACCATGTTGTTCCTCTCAGACGCTGGGAAAAGCGGATGTGACGTAAGAACAGCGGATCACGGGTCACGAAAGCTCTACGGTGGCCTCTAGTGTCCAACTGCGGAAGCGCTATTAATGATCAGCCTTTAAACTCCTAAAGCAGACGCCCGAAATAACTAAACAAAAATGCAGAATAATATTTCATCTTTAAATTATGTTGGATTTGTTGTCGGTCTACGGTAGTAGTTTGTCTACGGCCAAGATCGCAGGATTGACATGCCGACTGCTGGCTCAGACTGTAAAATGATCTATGTGTGCAAGCGAGAAGGTAAATCTCAGATCAGACGAGGAGGACCGATGTGATCTTAAAAGCTTATATTCTGCTCCGTGGCGCTCAGTAACAGCCGTGAAGTTTTGCATAGCAACAACCTCGCCGCTAGGATACTAAGGGAGCCTCTGCATCTGTCCGACCCCCTTCAAAAACGAAAAACGTGACTCTGCCTCTCTTATCGTGTATTTTAGCCCTCGTGCAAAATCTCACTCGTTTCAAACCATCGAGCAATTTGCGTACGACTTCGTTCGTGATGCCTGACGTGTTTGTTAACTTCTGTTTGTTGTTTTTCTGGAGTCGGACGGGGATGAAATCTGCACAGCAACAAGCGCGTGATGGCGTTTGCCGAGCGCCCCGGTAACTGGCGCGCGCGGTTTCTGTCCAATAAAAGAGCGCGTGATGTTATGCGGTGGAAGCGCTTTAGCAAACGTCCCCACTTTTATGGGATTATTGCATTATCGTTTAAACTATTTATTTTCACTAACATCACGTCCGAGTCCTTTGGGATAACTAGTAAGCAGATGTCAAGCTATACGGAGCGAGAGCAGGTAAAGTAGCCAGACTATTTCATCATCATCATCATCATCATCCTCCTGGCGACAGTTTCGAATATCCTTTTCCGATTTTTATTAAACTAGTTTATAATCGTGCATATAAACACCATTTTCTCCAAATCCTCCAAAGTATTTTAATGCATGACTTTTAGCGACCAGAATAGATTAAAATAGACTAACAAGCAACTTTTAAGTATTTCCCACATTGCATTTATTAGGGTGCATGTGATGACGCAGATAACGCGAGGTTATGTCGTAAAATCTAGACGTTTGTTTGGTGTTAATTGGTATAAACAAGACGTCGTACGTGTGCGCGCAGATCCGCGTGCGTTTGTTATTTTGAAGGGCAACGAAACCGTTATTTCCAGAATCGTCCAATCAGATTTCTCCATAAACCTGCGCGTGACCCGGATGTCGCCCTGCTTAGCGTCTCATTCACAAAGAAAGTTACGATCACTTTTGAGTGCACTTTAAATTTAGTGCGCTTCAGAAAAGGTTTAACGTGTCTTAACTCTTATTCAAAAATGCAGCTTCCGGCTGACGTGAGAAGGGAGTGACGTAAGAGCAGAAGAAACCGACGTCATTTCTGCCCCTTTCTCTCATTCTGATTGGCTGGTGGTTTGACGGCCGATTCAACGCGTCATGCATCTCTCGACCATTTCATGTTGATTTGAGACGTGCCTGCTTTTATAATATATAATATTAATTATATATGAATATATAATATACTGTATATATTATACAGGGCAGGACAGGTGAGACTGATGTCAAAAACGCATCTGACAAAACGGGAAGCTCGTTTGGACTCGTTTTGTTTTGTAAAATGTAACTATTAAACTTTAAAAACGACTACAAAACACTTTTCTAGCTATTAAAACACATTTTACATAGGGATCATCGATACTAAATGGCACGCAATTATTATTATTATTATACTTAAATATATTTTTATGAATCTTCATTATATAAAGTGGTTATAGTTGTTTCATCTGTTGGTAGGAAGTTCCACCCCAATAACTTTTTATTGTGCAGATTTTCACAGGAACTATGGAAATTATACCT
>JBAJNP010014731.1:0-10662 GCA_036877545.1 Yasuhikotakia modesta | reverse complement strand
ACTACACAAACACACAACACTGGAAACACAGAGATGGAGGCTGTACTGCGGTACCTCGCTGCAGACAGAGTCTTTATTATTTCAGCAGTAAGGTCTCTGTTTATCTTGGCTGACCTTGTTTAAAGCCTCACCAATCAAACAGTCGCCCCCATCAAGAGAACTTCTCAAAGAAAGAGAGGGAAAGAGAGAGAGAAAGAGAGGGAGGGAGACCTTATTCTACTTGTGTTTTGCTAGTGAAAAAAATTCCTGTAGCTCAATGGGTAGAGCTTTGTGTTATGAGTGCAAAGGTTGCAGGTTCACATCTAGTGTTTAACAGCATCTGACCCAAAACACAAACACTATTTACTGTCATCTTTCCCAGAATTCCATTCACCTGTATTTAGTTAAGCGCTCATAATATACAAGTAACACACAGAGATGCACCAACAAAACATCTTTCTATTGAAACCCAACAGGCCCCTTAAATAATCCCTATACATGCACTCTGCATGCGGACCAGACCAGCAGTCTGTCATCCGTTCAAACTCATTTCCTGTACAAAATCAGAAACACATTATACGCAGCTCTGTTAAACTTCTGTCTTAGAATACGTCAAACACAAACATCAGACACTCAGTGCTTCTGAATGTCTCCTCATTTTAACCCACCTCATTCCAGTGAGTGTGAGAAAAGACAGACACGTGGGTCCCAGAATTAAAAACTACTCATAATGTCCTCTTTTAAAACAGACCAACGTTACGTAACTCCTGGGAAAGCTCCGAATTCATAAACTGAGTATTATTTTTAAACACAATAAACATCATTTCCATGACTTTGTAAGCTTGTCTATATAATGGAAACTTCACAGCATGGAAAAAACACCAAATCATAATATGGTATTACGATTTTTACATGAATAATTATGTTCCAAAACTATCTTGTTTGGACTACAATATAAACACCATGATGTACTGAAGATGTCCAAAAATCACATGGTACCATGATGGTACTGTAGGTACTTCTTTATAAGCACAAATACCTTTCGTCCTTTCTTCATAAATCTCTCCGGTCAGGATTCAGTTATTAAACATCTACCTAGACAAACAACCACAGAGATGAAAGAAAACTCTGTTCCCGGAGCGATTGTAACCCAGACAAGGTCAAAGCAAAGCAAAGCGTCCGTCTCAAATCATCTAGTTTGTGGTACTAGGGTGTGAACGGTCCCACTGCTTAGATATTTAAAACTCTTAGGCTGAAGGAAACGACTGGGGTGGAGAAATTAATCTGTTTAATGTCAAAACTTCACTGAAGAGACATTCAGATTCAATCAATCAAACACCTATCCAATCTTTCTCTAATGAATCACTCAATCCGTGCATCAATAAACTACTCAGACTAAAAACAAGTCAAAAGAACTGATTAAATATGTGAAAATACAGTTTTACGACACTTAATATCCGTTATAAAAAATACTGAAGAACTGTTGAAGGCCTGGCAAACACCAGTTTTAACTTCCTTGATACCTCCAGTTTCTCCATGAACTGGGAACTTTGCCAACAGTGTCCAACACTCAAATGAACAAACAATGTTGTTTAGATACTGTCACACAGTTTCTCCTGTGGCGTAACTTTCTGCAGTATGTTTGAATATAAGAGCAGCAATGACTGCACAGCTATGAAACACAAAAGACAAAGTTTCTCCGCATCAGCATCTCATTTGTAAATTCAAACATGACCAAAGTCCACAGACAAATGTTCCCATCACAGTCTTCATCAGAGCTGGTTTCTGTACGTCTGTCTGAACCTACAGTCCTGTAGCTCAATGCACGTTTCATCACAAGTCACCAAGACCCTTTACACGAAGTTTAAGTAGTTTTACAACCTGTCACAACATCCACAACAAGCTCCAGTTTGCACAGAAACACCAACATACTGATGTAAAGCTTCACTTTGTTTTTAATGCTTTATATCAGTTTCTTTCAGATGAAGGTCGAGCACGAAAGTTAAGCATCACAAACGCGGGTCACACGTCTACAAACCTGGAGGACTTACTTCATTGCATTAAATAAACTTAAAACACACAAAACACAACGAAACAAACGCAAAACTTTCTGCTGTAATTCATCGACACGCTAAAAATCACAGACAAACTTTTTCACTCTGACAGAAAGCAGGACATTAAACTCACCAGCGCAGGTTCTGCTTGATGTGATGATGGGTTATGTCCTGCTAAACATTATTATTATTGTTATTATTAATAATAACAAACAGTATTTTAGTTAAATAATTTTGACTGATTTGAACATTTAACCGCGACGCACAAACACGCGTGAAGAGACGCTTCGGTGGGCGGGGCGAGACTCTGAGGTGGGCGGGAACTGTGACTCAGGCTGTCGTTCATTGGCTGGTACAGCTGAGAACATTATTTTCTTTTTTAATACATTAAGTTATATTATATTAATTAACTACGCTAAATACAGACACTTAATGAGTGTAAGTTATAATTGTACTACTATACAATTATTACTCGAATCGCTAATAAGAGACAACCCAGAGCCTCGATTTCGACCTGTTACTTTTCTCAGCGATGTTGCGATCGTCCAATCACAAATCACTACAGATATATTACTGATTTATTAAGAAATGAACACAAAATAATGAAAGTCGTCTTTTTAATCGTTTTTCAAATAATATTCCCAATTATTTCTTATATCTTAGTCAAGTTATTATATTACCTGTCTCTTTACATTTCTATAACTAATGCTTTATGGTAAATGTTTAATGCTCTGTAATTTAGAAACTGGGAAACTAATCAATTAGAATAGAAATCGTAAAAATATTGTTTTTAAAGACACTGTAAGTCTATTCATTAAGATCATATTATAGTAACTCATAGCCTGTATATGACAGCTAGTCTCTGACGCCCCCTGTGGGTTTTAAAGCAGGACGACACTTGTAATAAGATTAAAGCATTAAAACATCCACATGTCTGTTCCTTTTAATTTTATTGAGGTTTTAAAAACATTACAATCAAAGAAATCAGGCAAGTTTCAGAAACATAAAATAAAATCTATGTACAAATTTGCATTGCGGGGCAAGATAACGCCTGTCCATTAAAACAAAACACATTAAAACTGAATATTTTAAAACAACGAAATCGCTGGTGAGAACATAAAAACAAAAGTTACACAAAATATAAAGAGCATGATCTCGTACCTCAAACATGCTAAAATCTCATTTTTAAGCAGAAATGCTGGTTTTACATGTTGTTGAGCTTAAATGTCAAAAGGCAGCATTTTGGTTCTAACTAAAACACGTTTTGCTAAACTAATAAAAATAACATAAAAAACATGATTTATCCTTCAGATGTGCTTCCCAAAGTAAATGACTTAATCTGGAGTTTATGCTTAAATTTTTTGGCTATGGTTTTGATTTTTAAATCTAAGATCAAAATGTATTTCTTATTGCAACACAAATTTAACCCTGAGCACAAAACAACAAGCCTAATATCTAAACTAAAGCAACGAACAAGCGACACTTTCATATTACACTACGAAGATGGATATAAAGTTGCTTTCACACTGAATCAAGCCAAACTACTCGCTGACCAACCGTCCTCTCAAAACAAACTCAAAAAAGTAGAGGGATAAAATGATAGCATATACAAATACATTTTTCACATCAAACACCCGCAGTTTTCTTGAGACTCCTGGTTAAATTCAGATTGGTTTAGTAGTGCTGTTGTAAACGAGTTTCTCTGAATCCTCATAAGTGTGAACGTGGCCTCCGTTCACAGCCACGTGCTGAGTTTGTTTGTTTCGCCTCTTCCTGCCCCTCAGGAAACAACATCCAATAATAACCAGCAGGATCAGAATGGCGATGCCCAGTAAGACCGCAATGGCAATAGCAGCTGGTTACAGAAAGAGACACTTGTTTAGTCAACATAAAACAGCATTAAAACCACTTCCATTCAAGAAAATGACACTCATGACATTCAGTTAGAAAACAAGATGGACAGAACTTGATGTATTTACAGGAAATGGTTTGGATGATAGAAAAGTGTGAGTCTGCAAGGGATTGTGGGTGATTTGCTCCACCAGTTACCTGTATCGCTGCTGCTCTCCAGCCTCTCAAACTCAGCACGCTTCGCAAACACATCCGATTCTGCCAAAACATAACACAACATATTCTATTAAACTATATGGAAAGTATTTAATACTTTTAAGTTACAGCATATCAAAATTTTACTGCAATATTGTGCAGTCTTAGTGCAAACAAAAATAAATGTAAAGACAAAAAGACCTGAAATTAATTTTAGGACTATTAAGATTTTGCATGAATTATAATAAGCATTTTCAGTCACAAGATGGCGACAATTTGCCAAATTTCTAACTGAATGACAAATATTTTACAACAATCAAACACAAAATATTTGAGCAGCACACATGCAGTAAAACTCACCGGTCACAGAGCTGCATGACAACATGCATTCGTCCTCTGTATCGAAACGATTCGGGTTTCCATCACAACCGCCATAGTTAAAGCGATTACAGCGCCGCTCATACGGATTGTAATACCAGAGAGTCATGCTGGCTCGACAGGGTCCAGTTACCGGCGGCTCAACACAATGAGCTGCAGGAGTGAATAAATGACTGATTATATAATCATCTCAAACACAGAGAGAAAACAGTGATGAAGCAGAACTGACACATAAAAGGCATAAAGTAAAAGTTACCTTTAGATTTATCCAGAGGAATTTTCAGTAATCTGGTGAACTTGTTATTTACTGAAGAGGTAAAAACAAAAAGAGCAGTTAGCATCAGACTGATTAAATAAAACACCCCCGAAATCTGTACGAGTTGCTGAAGAATGCGTATGATGTTTAGAAGAATTAGCTTAAAATGTAGTATATGGACTTCTTGTCAATGCTGATTGGCTGAAACTTGCACAACTGACCAACTGAACACTGATTTGACGTGTTAATGAAACATTTTAGATGTCTGTAATATCTTTGTGAACGTGTGCAAAGTTCTAATGTTCTTGTGGTTTGTAGACAGCATCACACATTGGGTCTCATATTTAGCATGTGAAATAAAGGTTCTCACAGTTGGAGCACTGAGCCTCATCTGAGTTATCACTGCAGTGAGGTTCTCCATCGCACTCCAGATCTTCATCAATGCAGCAGTTATTAGAACACGTGAACTGCTCTGAGCCACAGACCACGTCACAGCTTTCACCTTTATGAGGAACACACACACGCAAAACGCACGCAAAGGCAAAACACACAGAAGTTCTTATTCACAACTGAAAATATGACAGGGTCTTATAACATTATAAATTCAAGTATGTGATAAAATAAATCATCACTCCTGGACTTACTTTGGACTGGAGCCAATCTACCAGTGTGTGAAACTACAATTGAAAAAGATAATATGTCAAGACAAAAATACATTTATAAATATATATACAGAAGTGCAAAAGAATTGCCTGAACACTTGAGTAACGCTTAAAAATAAAACATGACATGAACGTACGGTTGATAAAACAATGTGACAATGAAAGATTGTGAAACTGTGGTCGTCCAAAGTTAGCAGAACGATGATAGTTAATGTGGTGATCGACACCTGCGGTTAAACTGCTAAACACGCTAACCTTCACACATCCGCCAAAAATCACCTTCACTAGAAAATGTTTAGATTCCTCCTGGTTTACATGAACACTTCTGAACTGAGTGTAACTTACGTTCATTTGTGCACATGACCACAAAAGTTCAATACCTGAAACCTTGTCACAGGCATTTTGACACTCGTTCAGCGTCAGATAGTTGTTGCGATTTGGTTTGCAGCCTCCAAATTTAAACTCCTGGCATTTCTCAGAAGCAGCGTTGTAGTGCCAGCGAGGAAAAGACCCTCGGCACGGACCCTCTTTCTTAGGCACCAGACAATGATCTGATCGAAGAAAATTTTGCATTAAATTTTGTGTTTGCATAACAGCAGCAACGATCAATGTCTGAATGATTTAATCTGTTTAGAGGCAAAAACATCAGAATGAAATTAAATCACTGTTAATGAAAACTTATGAAACAGGAATGAAGAAAGATCAGTTTGATTGTTTAAACATTATACTGATAAGACAAGTCCTCACGAATGAGTCTAAAATGGTGTACAAAAAACTGATTGGCTAAATGTTGCACGACTGGCCAACTGAAGAGTGATTGACTGACATGTTAATTTGACATGATTGTAATATCTTTGGAAAAAGTGTGTGACGTTCTAGAGGAGTGATCGTACGCCGCAACTTACAACATACAGATGATTATTTAAATCACAATTCTTATCATCAATGCGATAGTGCTGCTGCCGTTTTCCTTTTCAATAATATAGGGTAAAATACAACATGTTCAGACAAGTCACGCGTGTTTTATATTCTAGTAAAACCACACGGTCACGTGTGACTCTGTGGCATGTGAAATATGAATCATTATTCAAACAGGAAACCAAAACTACCACCCATACTAGCCGACATTAGAGTGACAGATTAATATAACTTGAGCTTTATTAACAATATCTGTGACATACTGTTAAATAATCACAAAAACTGCTTTTTGTCTCACGCCTGAGTCTGAACAAACAACACACACAAACAAACAAAAGCGTAAATAATGGATGTAAAGAACAAACTGTGCTTTATAATAAACACATTCCTGTCCACGTGACATTTGTCCTGTTTTAAACTTTGGGATGGGTCTGAATTTTATTTTAAATCATTACCGTGGTAACTGGCTACTTATTTTTAACACGATGCATAAAATTATTAACAGCTGGTGGTAAAAAAAACCAACTAAATATTTCATACGTAACATGACTAATTATAATATAAACAAAACAATTTATAGACGCTTCAGCCCTAGATGGCAAAAATCATTTGTATATTGTTTATTTGAATTGTAAGCTCACAGGTTTTTGAGATTTGCATATTTGGTCAGTCACATGACATTATTTGAACCCCTGACCTCATCAGGGCTGTTTTATAAACTCTCAATAACACAAATTCTCTCATTTCTAAGTGAAAACTCACACCGACACACTCTTGTTTCTGAAGCACTGAAGACAAATGGCCACTTCCTGTTTCTACTGAAACCACCTCATGCTATCGTCTCAATCTCCGTCTCACAGAGACATTTTGTAACATTGCTTATTAAGCACAACAGGCAAAGCAAAAGTTAATATGTACAGTTCCTTTTAATACAGAAACACTTATTTGGCCTAAGAACATGGAAACATTCTGGGCAGTAAAGCATTAACTGTTAATGTATGCAAGACAAATACTAGCAAATGGTTAATCCATGTTTTCCGACTAGTAATTTTAACCATTTCAAAGCTGTTAACCATATGATGTACAGAAATGACTAATTGTTGAAAACGATCAAACACTGAAACATTTCCATGTAACAACTGCTGCCCTACATTTGATAATGACCAATTATTTTAATGACCATTTTTAATTGACTCTCAAACAGCTTTAGAATAAGAAAGACTGGTGATGTCACTTCCTCTAATAAATCACACACAATAAAAACCAGGACAGTGTATGAAAACTTTAATTTCATACTATTGAAATGCTGATATATTGTGATATACATGTACTCACGCTGTGACTGTTCTGGGGTCAGTACTAACACAGAAACTTCAGCCGAGTCTTTCTGTCCAGCATCATCAGTTACAGTCAGTTTGAACCGAAACTTCCCAGGAACAAGATTTGAGATGATCACGGCATCCTCAAAGTTAGTTTTCTGTGAAAAGATTTAAAAAGATGATTATAATGAAGCTTGTGGTTCTATTGTTGCTTGTAAATGTATTTTGGTAGACTAGGTTTGTTGACTCCTGTGGCAAAACATTAAACACTCTCATCCGAAACCCACTTTTAGCGTTTGGAATTAATCAGTTACACACAAAACATCTCAAAATACGTCAAACGTTTGAACACACTCATTCTTAATCATTACTAGCCTGCACCACATCCAGTCAAAGCTAGCACTATGACATCACATGGTTTTAAGACATATCAAAACTATCTCTGCACAATTCATGAGCTGCAGTCTGGAATGTTTAAACTGAAAGTTCTCAGGAATTCTGGATTCCGGCTTTTCCTGCTCGTATCGTTTTGTAAAGATGGTTTGTAGAATTTAGCCTTCGGAGTTCAGGAGAAAATCACTTCAGTGTTCAACCTTCTGACTGGTTGTGGTTTAGCTGCTGCACCCACCGTCATCACGGCTGAAGAGTGTCCAGACAGCATCTCCCACTCATACTTCACAATCTTCTTATCATCTCTGCTCTCAATGCCGTTGAGAGTCACGTCATCGTGAGGCTGGACGACCCGGTCCTGCCCGGCAACCGCGACCGGCGGCTTGTCCTCCTCATCTGCAGGGAGGAAGTGTTTCAGATTTTAAAACAATATGGTTTCCAGCACTGATGAAGTGATTAAACAGGCCAGAACTTATGAGAACAACAACACAAGACGGATCTTGTGTTCTGAAGATGAGCTGATAGGATGAGCTACAGAAACACTGAAGGATCATTCCATGAAGAGGAAATTAAAACTTAATGCTGAAAATGTGTCAGTATGTTGAAAGTTTCTCTGAAGATATACAGCCATCCACACTTTAAAGACCCCATGAAACCAAGAGTTTAGCTTGTTGGCTTTAGTTGTTGTCTGACAGCTGTGAGATCATCTGCACTCTACTTTTGTCACATGAACACAAAGAGTAGACAAACATTTGATCATCCTCACAGAAGATATACAATAAAAATATTGAACCACTTTAATATCAGAGACATTCAACCATAATAACCAAAAATGTGTCACTGACCATTAAAGGTATTTCCAGCTAAAGATTTAGGTTAAAAGAAAAATTTAAATAAGCATTAAGATAAATATTTAATAACATATTTATGATATTGATCAGCGAACACGTCTGAAGTAACAGGACTGATTCTGTCACTTGATGTCTTGACCAAACTTCCTGTCTCAACAGGAAACATTAAAAAACATCAACTGCCTCATTTCATGCGGTCTTTAACGTGTCTCCCAATTTTTTTAAATCGTTTATATTGTTGTTAGTTGATACGAACGGCTAAATGCTAAAAGAATGTCACACTTTTGAGGATGATGGCAGGTCTAAACACGCATGTGTGTTTTCAGGAGAAACGCATTTATGTGAGTCACATAGTTTCAAACGCTACGTCCTGAACTCATTTATCACTGAACAAGATAAACAACTAGTCATTTTAACATACGTTTAGATAACTTACCCGGCACCTGTAGCTCAAGGTAATCTTAAAAAACAGATGTCAAAATACAGCCATCAAAAACAACCCACAGAAACATTCTCACAACTTCTGAACATAACCAGATGTTCCAGAAAACTTTTAAATATTCATATTAAATAGTTTTATTTTACTATTATTTGCATAATTTTATTATACACGTTTTTTCTCACCTGAAACCTTTTCCTTGAGATAATCTTCAAAAACTGAGGTCAACACATAGTTGCTAAATCCCTTCTTCCTCACGAAGCGACAGACTTTCTTCTGCTTGTACAGACAGTTGAAGATGAAGCATGAGCTGATGGTTTTGGGGTCTCCCGTCTCCTCCATCAGGGCCAGGTTACAGTCTGGATCTTGACAGCAGGCCACAACACAGTCTTCAGGTCGGGTCACCTGAGGGGAACCCAGAAACGTGGCCCCTTCCTTCACAGATTCATCCGTGTTCAACACAAACTCCTCTTTCCCACGTTTGAACTTATCCAGACACACTTTCCTATCTTCTCCCTGAGCCTCTGACGGACCCACAAGGAGAGACAGGATCAGAACCGCTGCGGTCCAGAAGAACCTGATCCGAACCAAAGTCATTCTCCAAAAGACCAGACCTGCAGTCAAACCCCTTTATTTCTATATGTTTATAGACTCAAACCCAACCTGGAAAAAACAGGAAAACTTTACACACATATTTAGTTTCATCACATCAGATATTGAAATACAGGCTTATTAATCAATCAATGAAGACAGATCACAGCTAACCAGACACAATTCATCGTTTCCCAAATGTTCAAAACCCAGGGAGAAAAGGAAAAAGAGACAAATAAAGAGAGAGAAATAACAAACACAAAAGGATTAAAATGTTCGTCTCAATGTCAAAAGTGTACAAACACAGCACTGCTGGAAATATCCTGACATTTAATCTTCCCGAACACAGGAAACACAACAAGCCACCGAGAGACACACACACAACACATTTCTGACACCATTAAACACCAACTTCTTACCTCCTAATCTGAGATTAAAGTGTTCCTGTCCAAACCTCACTGAATTCAGGTCCAAGCTTAAAGTTTCGGTGAAGTGTGTCGAGAAAAGTTAAAGAAAAGGTCGAGTAAAAGTGCGGCTGTTTCAGGTGTGTCCGATACCTGCGCAACAGGAAGTGAAATCCAACACGTCACGATGGAAACCACGCCCACCCCCCAGTAACCCACACTGCATTCCTGTTCATATAAGTCAGTGTGTGCGATGACTTCTCTCTCTGTTCCCAGTGCGTGTCTGATGTCTGGCTATCAGACAACAGAAACGATGCTTTGAGGTTATTGTGGTCGCCCCGGTTTCAGATGAACAAAGAGACACACATGCAACAC
>JBAJNP010014730.1:0-10662 GCA_036877545.1 Yasuhikotakia modesta | reverse complement strand
GTATATGAAGACATGCTACAGAAGTATATGAAGACATGCTACAGAAGTATATGAAGATATGCTACAGAAGTATATGAAGACATGCTACAGAAGTATATGAAGACATGCTACAGAAGTATATGAAGGCACGCTACAGAAGTATATGAAGGCACGCTACAGAAGTATATGAAGACATGCTACAGAAGTATATGAAGATATGCTACAGAAGTATATGAAGACATGCTACAGAAGTATATGAAGGCACGCTACAGAAGTATATGAAGACACGCTACAGAAGTATATGAAGACACGCTACAGAAGTATATGAAGGCACGCTACAGAAGTATATGAAGACACGCTACAGAAGTATATGAAGACATGCTACAGAAGTATATGAAGACACGCTACAGAAGTATATGAAGACACGCTACAGAAGTATATGAAGACATGCTACAGAAGTATATGAAGACATGCTACAGAAGTATATGAAGACATGCTACAGTGTAGACAGAATAATGGAGGGAAAGAGAGAGTATGAGAGGGTTAGAGTGAAAGGGAGGGTTGGTGAGATGGGAAGACCTAGAAATATAAAGGAAATAAAATTGATTCGAAGAAAATGAAACTACTCAACCTTGTAAACAAAATTTTAACAATGTTTAAAAGACCTTAAAAAAACTATGGAATCGGTGTGGTGTGAAATAACCATTGAACGATCCACCGAGATGCATTTTACCAGAATTCAGTCCAAATTAACCAGAGGATGCGTACAGAGCCTGTGTCACATTAAACACATGCAGCATAACACGAGGTGTCCCCACACCATAGAGTCTAAAGCCTTTGTGTGCCGGAATCACTCTGACTGGGTTAAGAGCGAGTCTGTCATGGCCTCCAATTGCTGCAGGCAGATGGTGTTGTCATGGCAACAGGCTTGCATGTAGTGACAGCCATGTTGTTGAGTGAAGTGTCTGTTCTTTTACAGGATGACAGCCTACCAACACACACACACACACACACACACACACACACACACACACACAAGAACATCACACACCTGCTAAACGTATCACAGTTTCATGTGTAACAAAAACAAAACAAAACACCAAATGTGAGTTCACAGGCCAATTTAGTGGGCAGCCAGTCATATAACACTACAGGCCAAATAAACTCCATGTGTGTGTCACTTCTTTTTCACTTTAAAATAGCCCTTGTCCACTCATGATCCCCTTTGAATGCAGCATATATAACTTTTGGTGATGCGAGTATCTGGCCATATGAAGCGGTCATATGAAGTAACCTGCAGTGCCACCCACCCAGCTCTCGCTCTCTGTCCTCCCTACACACCCACACTGGCAAAGCATCACACACACTGTGGCTAAGCTTCGCTATCCCTGGACACACAGACGCATGCATGTACAATCTGTGCCAGCACACGGGCGTGGAACTGAGAAACCGCAGCCTCCTCAGGAAGCGGATTAACTGCTGCTCTGAGGGGCGTTACACTACTTTTGTCTCACAGAAAAACCTTTTCATATGCATCTGTCCAGCAGAAACCAGGCGCAGTATCATTGGAAGATGTCTTTGAAGCTGGTTTAACAGTTATCTGCTGGCAGTTATCTGTCATCAATTATTTTGTTTCACAAGCTAAATTCTGTTTCAGAAATCAGCGGTTAATTGAATCAACACTAAAGATTTACTCCTGCAGTATTACATCAGAACAAATGTTTTAGAGCAGCTTAACAGAAAATCATAGAGCAAAAATGTGTATTTACACTCCCTGTTGAAATAATTTACACAGCACTTACAATTCCATTAATATTAAATATTTCTGTCTTATGCAGTCAGCAAGTGAACGATGCCTGGTGGTTACATCACCAGAACCTTATGCTCTTTGTTCATCTGTGGAGGAAGACTTTTAAAAAGCTTGCATTCCCTGAGATTGAACCCACAACCTTTGCACTGCTAACGCAACATTACTACCACATTACTGAACATTGGAGCACATTAGAAGGAACATTTCTTAGTCACAATATTGCTAAATGAAGTTCTGGAGTTTTTTTGGCATGTAGTGTCATGGACTGGCTGTCAACTAAATTAGGCCGTAACTCATATTTGATGTCTTGTGTTTTTCTTTGAAGGCTTATTGAGGGCTACCTGGAAATAAAAGAGAAAAATGAAAAGCTCAAAGACATGTCATGGCAGTGCATATACAAACACTAATTACACCTGCTTTAATGTGTTAATCTCTCTGTTAATGTGTCTGGATGGCTTGTGGCTTATAGTCAATGACAAGTGGATCTTAAGAACCTAAAAACTTTCTGAAAACTGTGTGTGTATCTGTCTGTTTTTGCTCTTGCACTCTAACACTGCATGCTCTCATTGTCAGGGCAAGATAGTTTGACCACCAGGTCAGTGAGCTGCTAAATCCAATTAAATCCAATTACCCAGCAGCCCCTGTTTTGATGAGAGAGCTATCAGTAAGCAGGGCGAGGGTCCGACAGGCAGGACAGACACGTGTGATCCCAACGGGATCTGTCTGTTGAGTCATAAGAGGTTTAGGAACACTGGAAGCTCTGGTCTCGCATGGAGGAAACGATGGAATCTCTAGGGAAGAGAGACAATCAGCCAAAAACCAAGAAAATTTCAGTCTTAACAAACTAGGTGAACCAAGTTCGGTCTGAAAAGTTCTGCTCCTTTGGGACCTTCACATCTAATTGAAGGAAACACCTGTGTAAATAATCCATTAAATCTGCCCTCATATGGAGATATTACTGATTTAATCACTGCTCGACATGTATGTGATTACAGACAAAGTTTAAAGAAAAATTGGTGGTCCATCTATTGGTGGATAGTTATTTAGCTCATACATTGACAATCATGTTTATCATGTTACTGCACACAGTCTCATGTGAGAAGTTGCTTCATAAAGGGGAAACAAAATATCATAAGCTTGATATAAAAACAATAGACATCTACTAGAGAAACAAACCTGTGTTTGAGTGCACTCATGGTCTTATCACTCTCTGCCAGGCCTGTTCAGTGCATAAACACTCGTCTGCCTGCAGGCTTTTTCACACACATCTGGCAATATGTCAGTGAGAGAGAGATAGAGTGAGAGAGAAAGACAGAGAAAGAGAGAGACAGTGAGATAGAGAAAGAATGAAAGAGTGAGTGATAGAGGGTGTGAGAGCAGTTTTTCCATAAGCTCTTAATACAGTGTATCAAACACAAAGCATGTTGGGAAATCAAACTCATCCCATGTCTCTCTTTTCCTCTGTCTGAAGTAAACGGTTTTTATTTTAAGACACATGACCCTGTACAATGATGGCTGAACACACACACAGACACTGAGTCAAAACTTCTTTCTTCATATTAAAACTAGAGAGCAGGAAAACCTGAATAAATCAAAAGATGACTTCAAATAAAGGCAGACATGCATGACTGTAGAAAACACCACTGTACCATGTGTTGGTCTGTCATGGTCCAGTGATACACAAGCTCTGTGTGTGCGTATCTGTCTGTCTATCTGTCTCTCTCTGTGTCTCTGCACAGCATCTGGCCTGTTCACAGTTTTTATGCGAACAGATGTTCTAAACAGTCAGTGGTTTCCACTGAATGGCTGAAAGACGTTTCTGAAATGTTTCAAGAGCTTCATTTCCTCAGCTTCCGTCCAATCACAGCAATACACTTCTGCAGCTGGGCAGCATGACAAAACCGTTCATGACTATTCATGAAAGAAATGTGACGTCATGGAAATAAATGAATGGCACAAATCTGCCGTTAGAAAGATATGAGCAGAAAGAATATGTACTGAACTCTTCCTTCTGATCTCATTTGCATCCATCAACTGCAAAGCTACTTTCTAAAAACAACATACACACAACAGGCAAATACATGCAACACACTCAAATGCAAACACCACACTTAACATGCTTGACACAAACGACACACCAGGGAATGTATTCATATTTAATATCATCAGTATGTGATGTAGGCATGGTTGTTTGTCCTTCAGAAAAGCGGGACATTTCTGAACACACTTCAACCTGTCACACAACTAAAAATTAGCTGATAATTTAAAGCCCTTGTGCACATGTCCTGTAGTTCCAGAGAGAAACACTAAACATCATTAAATTAAGCAGTAAAGAGGCTGATAGCCTGTGTCACATACTCAGTTTGACCAAACACACTCTTTTCATGAACTGAAACAGCCTGGAATTAAAACGTAACATTCAAAATATGGTGAAATTATGTTTTAATCATCAAATGTGGGCGGAGTCTAAATAACCACTGATGTGCTTTTCCTCCACCTCATGTCAACAATATTTCACATTTATACAAACTAATTTTACACTAATTACATACTAACTTTTAAACTATTATGTAACACTCATACACTAATTCTTAATACTTACATTTCACATTTACATTTATTTAAATGTCAGACGCTTTTATCCAAAGCTAACACAATGCTCTACCAGTTGAGCTACAGGAGTGCTATATTTACATTAAATACATACAATATTTTTATTTAATATATATAATTTAAACATGTCATAAACCTGATATTTCTGTAACCTAGCAGAAGTGGTGCATATGTCTATGTTTTTCTGAAATGTTTCACACCAGCATGAACGTCCAGCCTGCAAACACACATTACAGGTCATTCTCAATCTCAGAGGCACAATTAGCTGAGAAAATGACTATAATCATCATAATCATGTCATTCAAACACATTTAGAATCTGTTGCCAAGATACCTGCAGCCGCAGTATCACACTATAAACGAGAATGTGGCTTTATCCTAAAAGGGGGTCATATATAAGCACCGCCCCAAAACTCTTGCTTCTGTTTGGATAAGATACGTCCACATTCGTTCACATATATTCATCTGCTAGAACTAAGTTCCAGATGTAGATTTTTGCCACATTTATTTTACAAGCTTTAATAAAGGTATTTTATTGTTATGCTTTTTTGGTTTATTACTGACAGAGAAACAGTGAAGAAACAGTGACAAACAATTCACAAACTTTCCTAAACTCCTAAAACATGATACAACACTTATATAACACTTATTTACTGTCAATCATGAGGAAATAAATAAAAGCACAGTTCATGAAATAATTCGCTTACAAGATTTTAGACTGATCTTTCCACTTAAACTGATGTGACGGTCTGCAGTTTTCCGCATTAGCCACATTTATTCTCAATAAAATGGTTGAACGCCTTGACTAAATGCGTGACACTGACTAAACGTCTTTTTATTTTCGTATATTTGTCATATTAATGCTTCACTGCCTTTTTGGACACATTGATAAATATGTCATTTCCTGTTGAGTGATTATCAGGAAACCTCACATTTGACCGTTACTGAGAGAGTGAGAGAGAGAGAAAGAGAGACATCTGTTCCTGCTGACCAATAGTTATAAAAAAGAAAACAAAATAACGAAAGAGTTTCGGGGCCTATTTTTGACCCTGTTTGTGGAAAATGTGAGAAAACAGAAAGAGGCAGAACCCTCATGTGCGTGTGTGTCGCTAACATGAATCACATCTTCTACTGAACAGAGTTTTGGATTACAGTCACACTGACACATTTATTTCTAGTAGTTTCAACTGCGAAGATTAAAAGAAGCTTGTGAAATAGACCATGTGACTAACCTGAATACAGAGCGAGATTATTTTCCTCCTGACCCGTGCTTTGTGCACACACACAAATACATCTAGACATGAACACACTTTTTATTGCAAACATTAAACTAACTAAATCTGTATTAAACTAACAAACAAACAACAAATGAATACACTTATGTATTCATACACACTAATATAAAAAACAAAGGATCCAATTAAAAAATGGTCCAACTTAAAAACTTCAATCAAAAACAAGGAGACACAATTCATCAGATTTAAAACAGATATCACATGAGCTACTAACGTCAAAACATCAAATCAAATCAACAAAATACTCTCAGCTGGTCTGCCCCAAGTTTAGAACTAATCTATAATCTGGTTTAGCTGATCCACTCAAATCTGTGATAACTCCAAACTTTAATCTCATATCTACAGAGAACATCAACCTTCCACCTTACGGCCAAGAGAGAAGAAAGAAGAAATCCAAGATTTTCCAACTGCCATGAAGTTTAATCCTGAATGTTCCAGAGGGAGAAGATCACTGATTGGGATTGGACAGATAAAAAGTGTCTGGCATACAGCAGTGAAATCTAAACATGTACAGGCAGACAAACAAACACACCTATGGTGTCAGAGCCTTGATTTAAAGAACAGGTAGGATTACCTGGTCATTCCAGCAAACTGAATATATGACATCCTTTACACTATTCTGCAGATACTCTGTAGCAAATGTGACAGTATTTGGAAGAAAATGGGGTCATTCTATTCCCAGCTCATCCATTTCTGGACTAGATTTGTTCTGTGCGGTTTCTCCCTGCAGCACCACAGACTTTTGCCTTCATCAATCTTACAAGCCCTTTATGACAACTGGTCAGCAATGCTAATTAAACAACATCCCTAAAAAGAAACTAGAGCCATAATCAGGGCTGTTCAACAGTGTCGTACACGCCTAATGTTCAGTTGCCCTAAGAACATGTGAGAAGTGTTATCATTAAAAACACATCTTAACAAGCCAAACTACTTACATGCAGTCCTACCGTACAACACTATTCTTCTAGCAGAGCAGAAACATGGTTCTGCAGCAAACAGCATGGGCAAACAGAAAAACAACTTATATCTGTTTTATTTTACAAATGTTTCCAGTATTTGCTAGCTTTAATGGACGTTTTATAAGTTCATTATTCTGTAACTTATCTTCAGAAGGTTTAGAAGTTTATCATTGTCATTCAACCATATATAGCAGGGGTACATGGTGGAATAAAACAATGCTCAAACAAAAGGTTACAAGCAAAAGTTACAACAATGGTGTCAATTAGGAACAATTTGTATGATAATTTAAACCCTTCACCAGATCAGAACCACTTCACACTCACACCTGAGTCCAGACAGCTTTGCTCACTGCCTACACACGCTTCTATTTTGGGTAACCATAGTGACATCTCTCCTGAGGCATGTTGGGTAGAGAAGTGTAATTCATCACCAGCGTTGTGTCCTGATGGAAAGAAAATATCACCATACCTGCACATAATCCCCATACACATATCTAAGAGAACCACACTGCCATCAATTACTAAGAAAAATTCCGCCTGCAGGGGAATTATGGGTAAATACAACTGGCCCCTGATGCAAAACCAAATCTGGTCTCCCTTTATCTCTGTCAGACACCAGCATGACACCCCTGGGAAGGTTTAACCTTTGAGCTTTCACTCAGTAATGTAACATTCTGTTTTTATTGTACTGTTTTGAGATCATGTCAAAGTTATTGTCTAAAAATCAATGCTATGCTTTTTTAAACAACGGGTTGTTTCTTTAAAACTAAAATACAACAGATGATTCAAAGAAAGTATGATAAGGGAGGAATTGCAAATCTTTGAGAAAGATCTTATTTAGCAGATCTTATTTAATCAAAGTCACCTGAAGTCACCAAAACCGCAGTCCAATCTGACAAAAGTCTGATATGCAGCTCGTAACAGCAGCCATTAATAACTTCAGAAACACAGCCATTATTTTAATCAGCCCTCTTACCTTCCACAGCGTATTCTTCTGTTCCTGGAGAATATGGAGAGCAGGAAAGAGAGAAAAAGGAAAGAAAAAAATCAGTCACACATCCAAAATGACATATGAGAAAAATGAAGTTTTCATTGGAGAACTGGTGAGTTCACATCTCAGATGCTTTGAAGTTATTTTCAAATGCAGGACACTTTACTGAGAAGTAAAAGACAGCTTAATAGAAGAGAAAAAGTTCTGTTTCTACAGTTCTGACCGATTCAGTTTATGAGGCCTAAAACAAATGTCCACAAAGACCAACAAGATCCAACAAGTCCAGCTAGAGACACACACAGCAGATTCATCAGTGTCTAGTTGGGATGTTGACCTGAAACACAGTTAACAGCTCAGCTGAATCGGGTTAATTACTGTACAATGTTTTGGCAAGAAAGCTAGATTGACGCTCCAACACAATCTGGACACCTTAGGAGGATGAAAGTCAATTTATGAATATACGTATATATAATAACAGTGACCACGTAGTGTAAGCATTTTATGTCATTATTTAATTGTTTTGCACACAAATATAGCATGTATGGGAATGTGGAGAGATGTATGGGAATGAGGCTATTAGCTTTTTAAATGACACTTACAGTGAGCATAAACACTGACATCATCATTTATATCCTCAGGCATCGGAACTAGTGCTTAGATACTCAAATCGTGTCTATTTTATCCCCTCGTGTGTACATGCATTTTTTTTAAATTCAGGGTCTGTTGTCCAGTATTGCTTACATCACCCAAACATTCATCAGTGTTTATTTGACAATCACTCAGATCACAACATTGCAGCATGCACTTGCATTTTCATTATTATTCAGCAGATGAGGTTCTGGACGATTGGAGTCTCTCCTGAGAGGAACTTCATCTGCAGAGATCCTCATCAACACAGGCCATTATCATCAGAGAACATGTGACATTTTGCAAGCGTGATTTGAGTGTGTAAATCTTTTGACGGCACTGTGGGGTTTCTGCTCGTATGGTAAACATTTAACACTCTTTGTCACAGCCAGTTGAGTCTTTATATCAGTCGCATGATATGACAGTTTTCATTTAAATAAAAAGTGTTGTAAAAACAAAGCAACCTTCAGACTATTGGTTACCTGAGGGGTGTGTGAAGTGTGCACTGTAATACTGGAAAACATGTGAATTTACACACACTTCCCAAATATAATGAGGGCATAAAGACTGTATAATCTGCTGATGGCCAACCATACTCTTACAGTAAAGGTTACAGTAAAGGTTAGAGCTGTGATGAACAGACAAACACAAATGCCTGAAGATGTAAACTGTGTGTGTGTGTGTGAGTTAGCTGGTTCAGATTTACATTCAGAATACAGATCAAATTCAAAACCCCTGCTACACTGACCCCAGACCAGTCAGTCACTTCATAACAGAATTATCACAGAGATTCCAAACATGCCACACTGACCTCAGACCAGTTACCATCAGTTCATAACGGAAATGGCTCCACTGACTGACAGCTTTGTGTTTCAGCTGATTTCTAGCTTATCTTTCTTAGACAAAAAATATGCACTTTGATGGTCTAACTGGTCCTCAAAGATAGATGTACAAATGCACCCACACACACACGCACACACACACACACGCTAAGTTTGCAGGTGACACTACGATGGTGTGCCATCTGGCCAGATGGTACAGCAACAAGAATCTCTCTTTAAATACATGGAAAACAAAAAACGTATCATTCTCTTTCTATTATGGCACCAATGAAAGTATCCTAAGCAGCTGCATAACTGTGTGGTTTGGAAACTGCACCACCCACCACCAGAAAGCTCTGCAGTGCATGGTACCTTCCCACGAGAATATTTACACTACTGGACAAAACCGAACTGGAACTTCTCCCTCTCACACACACGCACACACACACACACACACACACACACACACACACGCAGACACGCACGCACACGTAATTTAAAAAGCAGTGAAGTCATGTTGAGTTTATTAAAGTACTCACAATGACCAAACTCAGCACAGTGTTGGATCGTCACCATGACAACACCGCTAAAAGCCTGGCCAGTGATTATGTGGTGAAGAGGTTTAGTTATAAAACCATTTGCTTATGAATAATGGACTAATTATTATACTTTTTAAAAGCTTGTCTTTGTGGCTGCAGGACACATCGTCAGAAAAAGGAGCTCTAAATTAAAATGGAAACTGTCAGCTAAACAGCACTCAAACTGCAAAGTGACACTATTCATTGTTTGTTTAACTAAATGTTTACAGTGATAAAATACAGAGTATCTGGGCATGATTGAGGTTGTGCTGTACATCAACATCTTGCCAACTCTGGTCTGCAGCAAACAGTCACACCGAACATGCCAAATAGCATCAGACAGACGCATGTCCACTCCATAACCCCACCTCACATTCTGATTGACATGAGACTCCACCAACAATGACAATAACCTCAGGCGGTCTCCCCATTTTTGACCAAAAAACACAGGCAGTCAACAAATTAAACACCTTTGTGTTTGTTTAATCTATATTGCCCTTGTGTGTGTACCTCTGCTATAAAAAGTATTGCAGTAAAAAATATAGCACAAAATTATAGCTTTACACAGAATGCCTTTCAGAATTTGTTACATTGGTGTGAACATTTTACTTCCAAACAAATATACATACATTTAAGGTCAAAAGTCAAGACTGAGCAGTTGTGTTTTAGTCCAGCCTTACTGTCACAGCTGCAACTATCTGCCCCTGTGATGGACCAAATTTTACAGTTTAATCAATACATGAAAAACGTTTATCTTCTGGCCTCTGAATTCAAGGATCTTCAAGGGTGAGCTGTGACTTTGGTCCAAACCTAAACACAATAGCCCTGAAAGATGAGACACCAGACCAGAGAAAGCTGACATTTCATCAATGCTGGCTGTATATTAGTATCGACACCAGGAGTCTGAGGGGGGTGGAGCTTATTACCACAAAGCAATCAGACACAGAGGAAAAAAAAGACAGGGTGAGACAGAAAAACAGATTGACAGAG
>JBAJNP010014729.1:0-10663 GCA_036877545.1 Yasuhikotakia modesta | reverse complement strand
AGTGCGTAATGAGACTAATACACATTTGGTTGAACAAAACAGAATAAAGAGAGTAAGAAATTACATCACTACAATAACAAATTTTATTAGTTAAGCAAATCAGGCAGACATCATTTTGAATCATACGCAGAACAAATGTATTAAAATGTACTAAATGGCATTCTCCTTTCTCTCTATGTCTTGCAGGCAATGCAGATTTTCATCTTCATCTTAACATATTCAATGTCCTCTTCAAATTCAAGATGAAGGCTTTTTGCTGACCGTGACTTCACTGGTGTTGAACTAAATGGAAGTGAAGCTGCTCTGAATGTATATTAAATAAATATGAATACAAAATTGAGTGTTAATTCATTCTAAACAGAATACAATTATGTAATTGATTGACAAACAGGATAACAGTAAAGATTACCATTAAGGATTAAACAAATTATACAGAACAACTTCTTTACAGTAAACTCAATTACAATCACAAGCTATTTTCATGCAGAAAAGCGGGACACTTAATGAACTCTGTTTCGGTGCTTTGGTCCAAGTGTTGTTCCCCTAGACTGGGTTTCCTGAAGATCTGTCCAACAGCATCTCTTGTATCCTGGGGAAGAAAGCGGGTCGTATCAACACTGACATACATCTGAGAAGTTACTCTCATGTTTTATATTGTTATCTGTGCTAAGCGCTAAATTTATGTCTGCTGCTAACGTTTGTTTACATTTACATTTAGGCATTTAGCAGACAATTTTGTCCGAAGCTACTCACAAAGCGAGGAGAACAATGAAGCAATAAATCCAAAGATAACAGAAAGCAAAGTCATACAAAGATACAGTTCTTTTGGTTAGACAATGTTCCAGTGGTTCCTGTTGAAAAAATAGTTTTTTGATAGATGGGGTGTTAGAGTGATAAGAGGAGTGTTAGAGTGATAAGAGGAGTGTTAGAGTGATAAGAGGTGCTCCCGGAAGAGGTGGGTTTGAGGAGTTTTTTGAATATTGTGTGGGATGAGGCAGACCGAACAGAGTGTGGAAGATCGTTCCACCATCGGGGGATATTGAATGTAAAACTGCAGGGTGACAGAAAGTGTTTGGAGGATGGAATGACAAGACGTTGTTCGTTTGATGATCGTAGACATCTTGAGGGAGTGTATTTATGAAAGAGATGATTAAGATAAGATGGTGCTGAACCACTGGTCATTCTGTAAGTGAGTGTCTGAGATTTAAACCGGATGCGTGCTGCAATTGGTAACCAATGAAGGGAGATGAAGAGAGGTGTGGCATGGGCACGTTTTGGTTCTTTGAAGACCAGATGAGCAGACGAGCTGTTTACAGCTGCCAACGCTAGCCGTACACACATCAGAACTATTTAAACACAATCTAATCTAACAATGTGATACAGCTTGTGGTAATGGTTGAGCTTGATGTGGAGCATCAGATATTGAGAGATGTGACAGGTTTGTAAAACTGTCCGATGTAAAATGAGCAGAGCAAAGTCATAAACCACGGCTAAATGTTGTGGGATCCAGTTAAAATAAACCGTATCCATGCATCATGGCCATTTCTTTCGTTGGGAGGTGATGAAGGTTTGAATACCACTTGTAAAACCGGGGAGAGCAGCTCACCTGTGAACACCAGCCACCATTTTGTCTTGAACTTCACAACGTTGCAATAACATTAGTGGGGGGCAGGGCCATTTGGGGGGCGGGTCTATGCAAACTATGTTTTCGTGTTATGTTTCATTTTCGTGAGGAGGGGGTGAGTAAGTCGCAGCTTTTCAGCCTGACCCATTTTCAGGCACTAACTCTAAAAACATAAATGTATATACTTTAGAGTGGTTCAGAATGTTTGGAACTTTTCCTATGTTCTTTTAGGCAGGTATACTACCATTTTCCATGAAGACTAGAAAAATTTTGATTTTGACTCTAGGTCTCCTTTAAGGAAGGAGGCCATCGAGGTAGTCCCTCTTTAGCTGAGGCGAACAAGGTTTTACAGCCGCCATTTTATTGTCCCCAAGAAAGGTGGGGATCTGCATCCCATCTTAGATCTCAGGCTCTTGAACCACTCAGTCAGACAACTGAAGTTTAAGATGCTTAAAAGCAGGTCATATCCCAAATCAGGTCTGAGGACTGGTTTGTCCCAAAAGACCCAAAATACACCTATTTTCACATCCCTATCCTTCCTCAGTACAGGAAGTTTTTGAGGTGTGGGGCGAAACCTACCAATATTGAGTTCTTCCGTTGGCCTTGCTCTCTTCCCCCACACTTTCACCTCCATTCGTAGATGGCCCCTTTGAGGCTCCAGGGCATCTGCCTCCTGTTTTATTTTGATGAGTGGTTGATTCTATCTCCCTCCCAACATCTGGCAATTCCCAACTGAGATGTCGTTCTTGCCCACATGAAAGAGCCGGGTTCAGAGAAGAGTGTGCTTTCCCCAGCTCAGAGAACCACCATCTCGACGTCATATGGGATTCCACCATGATGCAGGCACATCTGTCTCCTGCTTGTGTAGATTCAATCCTCTCTGCAGTATTGAGAGTCAAACAAGGCTTGTCACTTACTGTGAAGCAGTTTCAGCAACTGCTGGGTCTAATGGCAGCTGCGTCCAACATCATACCTTTTGGCCTACTGTACATGAAACCACTTCAGTGGTGGCTCAAATCCAGGGGGTACTTCCCGAAGGGAAATCTGCTTTACATGATAAAGGTCATGAAACGGTGTATCCGTGCTTTAGACATGTGGAGGAAACCCTGGTTCCTCTCTCAGGGTCCAGTGTTAAGAGATCTTGGTCAACATGTTATGCTAGCGACAGATGCGTTCCTTACTGGTGTGGTTATAAACAGCCGCCCAGCCAAAGGTCTTTGGTAACCTTGCCATCTTACTTGGCACATAAATTGCCTGGAAATGCTAGTGGTTTAGGCTTTAAACCTCCCATACCTCAGAGACCACCACATACTAACAACATGGCTGTGATTGCATACATCGACCACCAGGGAGGTCTGCAGTCAAGCCCTCTTTACAAATTGGTGCACCAGATCCTGGTCTGGTCACAGGGGAAGCTTTGCTCGCTGAGAGTGGCTGGTTGATGCAGTGTGGGAGCAGACATTCTGTTAAGGCAGGGGCTGAGGCCCGGGGAATAGAGACTTGACCCCGAGGTGGTGAACCAAATTTTAATTTTTTTTTGGGCAAGTCCAATTAGACCTCTTCACCTCTCAAGAGACTGCGCAATGTCACCTTTGGTACTCCAGATCATCCAGCTCTTCTGGGACTAGATGCCATGGTTCAGGCGTGGCCAAGACTACCCCTTTATGTATTCCCTTCTATTGCCCTGCTCCCAGGAGTTCTAGAAAGAATTCTAGAATGTGGTATCTGTGCTTTTAGTAGCCTCGTTCTGGCTGAGCCGAGTATGGTTCTCGAATCTCTTATCTCTTCTGGACAACTATCCTTGGAAAGTTGTCTTTCTGTCTCAGGCAGAGGGCACTATCGCCACCCTCGCTCAGACCTTTGGAACCTATTGGTATGGCCCCTGAGGGGGTACAATTCTTAGCTTCTGCTCTATCAACTGAGGTTGTTGTGACATCTATCAATCTAGAGCTCCTTCCATGAGGAAACTGTATGCCCTTAAGTGGAAATTTTTCACTTCTTGGTGTAGAGACTTTTTGCTTGTTTTATTGCAAATTGCACAAATATGAAATTGAGCACAGTGAACAACGAAGGTGAGTAAATGTTCAATGTAATTAGTATTGTTTTTATAAAAAGCTTATGTGCTTGTATAAATAATTTAATTTTAAATTTTATACTACCTGATCTGAAATGGTTTTTATATTTTACAGTGTTTAGCAGTGTAATGTTTGGCTTCTGTAATCAATAAAAGCTTTTTTCAGCAGGGAGATACAGTGCTCAGCATAAATGAGTACACCCCACTACATTTGTCAGAAAACCTTTAGTTTCCTTTCAGAATCAACATTTTCTATGAGATACTATACTAAAAAATACTGGGCCATGTGGGCCATTGATTGCAAACAAGATTTGTTAATTTGCACAAACAAAAAAAGTGTATTTTCCTAACAAATTAATTCAAGCCTATGAGTACACCCCAATTATAGTCTTAGGGGAAAAGCCACACTTAAGACAATAAAATTATAATTAACAGGCATTCAACCACAGGTGAGTCTAGTGATTCATTTAAGAAGTGTCCAGCAGACAGGTGGGCATATTTAACAATATAAAAGGGCATTACTTAACAAAGAAAAGCCCATCCCATTTCATGCTGTCAGCAATGGCTCCCCATGGAAGAGAAATGTCACAAATCTGAGAAAGGAAATCATTTCTTTACACAAAAAAGGTGAGGGCTACAAGAAGATTAGCAAAGCTTTATATATCAGTCAAAATACTGTAGCAAAAGTGATCCAAAAATGTATAAAAGATGGAAGTGCAACCATCTTACAGAGACATCAAGGCTGTCCATGACAGGAGCGTCTTCTAATGAGAAGGGTTGAAGAAAATCGCCATGCAAGGTCACTGCAGTTAGCTAAAGCAGTGGAAAGCCAAACTGGAGTGACCGTTCCCATGACACCATGTGGCGCACACTGCAGAGGAATGGCACGCATGGGTACCGTCCACAAAGGAAGCCTCTCCTAAAGAGAACTCAATGAACTCAACAATGTACTGCTCTATTCTGAAGGAGAATTCAAGTCGATTCAAGTCGGACACAATTTCTAACCAGCATGCATTGCTTCAAGTCAGCTGCCGATTGGTCTGCGCAGCACTTCGTGAAGTCAAACGCACCTAATAAAACCTGCACATGTGTTGATAAATCATGTGAATGAATTCCTAATTCATGGCTACAATGGAAAAATATTTTTCCTCTGTGTCAGGATTAGGACTCCGTACAATTCAGCTGACATGCCAATATTAATCCTTGACTTTACACTGTGGCTCAAATCTATTTGACACAGCTCTGTTTTCGTTTCGAACGGGGCAGATGCGCATAGTCAGCCCAAGATAAACACCCAAACCTGAAGCCCCCGTTCATAAACAGTATTTACAATAAACTATAGTTAGTATTTATTCTTGAGTCATGATGATGATAAGGCTGAATCTTGGTTAATCTTGGGCTGTTGGTGCACCGTTCGAAATAATAACAGAACTATTTAAAATTGATTTGAGCCACAGTGTAAAGTCAAGGATTAATATTAGCATGATAAGCTTTTGGCCCAATTATGCTGTCATTATGTAATGCTGTGCATTCACCTGAGACATACATTCACTGCAAAAATGAATAATACTCAAAGAGAACATAAACATATTTATTTTAACATATACCATGGTCGTTTGTCACTCAGAGGAAGGGACAGGTAGACCCAAGGTGACTCATTGTCTAGCAGTGTGTAAAACAGAAAAAAATAGAGTAAGAAAGTACTTCATTGCAATAACAAAATTTTATTAGTCAGACTGACATAATCTTGAATCATACCCAGAACAAATGTATTAAAATGTACTAAATGCCATTCTCCTTTCTCCCCATGTCTTGCAGGCAATGCAGATTTTTATCTTCCTAACATCTTCAATGTTCTCTTCAAATTCAGAGGTCGTTTGGCTGGCTGTGACTTCACTGGTGTTTAATTAAATGGCAGTGAATCTGCAGTAGCCATAGTGCCAACAGCCTGTATGCCTTGTCAACAAAATAAGGTCAGGCTCTGAATGTATATTGTCCATTCTAAACAGAATACAATTATGTGACTGATTGATAAACAGGATAACAGTAAAGATTATCTTGAAGGATTAAACACATAATATAGAACAACTTCTTTACAGTAAACTTGATTACAATCACAAGGCTATTTTCATGCAGAACACTAAATTAACTCTAATTTATCTCTAAATTAACTGTTTCTGTGCTGTGGTCCAAAAGTGTTTCTCCCCTAGACTGGGTTTCCTGAAGATGCGTCCATCAGCCTCTCTTGTATCCTGGGGAAGAAAGCGGGACATATCAACAGTATGAGAATAAATCTGAGAAGATACTCTGTTGCTAACGTTTGTTTACATTTTTTTTAAAAATCTAATCTAACAATGTAATACTTACAGCTTGTAATGATTGTAAAGCCTGGTGTGGTAGCATCAAACCCTGACACACGCCAGCAGGTTGGTAAAATTGTATGATGTATAATGAGCGGAGCAAAATAATAATCCATGGCTAAATGTCTTTTGATCCAGTTAAAAATAAACCATAGCCATGCATTACGGCCATTTTGTGCAGTTGAGAGGTGATGAAAGGTTTGCACGCCGCTTGTACAGCCGGGGACAGCACACCTGTGAACACGAGTCGCCATTTTGCTTTGAACGTTGCTGCTGCAATAACATTAGCGTGGGGGTGGGCTGTTTTGGGCCTATGCTAGTTATTAGCCTATGCTAATTATTTTCATGAGGAGGGGGAGAGTGAGACACTTATAACATAATAAGGTGCATTTTTCTATATCAAGCCGTTTTCAGGCACACTTTTAGAGTGGGTCAAATACTTTAGAGTGGGTGTTCTTTAAGGCTGCTGTTTTCCAACAAGACTAGAAAAAAATGGATTTTGACTCTAGGTCCACTTTAAAATATTTTTTGGATAAACTATTGCTTTAAAACTTATTAGCAGCAAACACCTTCGCTAGGTGTAAAAACTAGATTCGACCTCCTCCCAGTTTTCTCATTATTGTACACTGTAAAGACATGCCTCAGACACGCACACTCTAAAGACATGCCTCAGACACGCACACTCTAAAGACATGCATCAGACATGTACACTGTAAAGACATGCATCAGACAGATACATTCTAAAGACATGCCCCATATTTGTAGACACACAATAATCGATTGGCTGTGAGGCTTCTCTAAGATCTCTGATTGGTTAACTCCCTCATTGCTGTTAGAGAGGCAACTGTGATTTCCCAGGATTCCATTTTGTATGATATTCCGAAACAATCAATAACAGTCATTTTCATTACAATGTAAAATCATTGTACATGTCTCTTTACTTCATGAAAGTATGGCAAAGCAGCTTTTTTCTGAATTACACGCCTAGATTTATTTGCATATTTTAGAATGATAGAAAGCAAGATATGTTCCATTATTCCAAGCCAAATATTTGTTTGGCAATATGTAGGTAATTTAGGTTAGCCTCACCTAAAGATAAATTTTGCAAATGGAAAAGACAGTTGAGGTCTGCTGTTTAAGGAGTTGGGCTTGTAATTGGTAGGTTGCTGGTTTGATTCCAGTGCCAGCAGGTAGCAAGTGAAGTGCTTGTGAGCAAGGCACCTAACCCCCAATTGATCCCTGGATGCTGCAGGAATAGTTGCCCACTGCTCCGGGTGTATGTGTGTTCGCAACTTGCAGTGTGTGTTCATTCCTCACGAAGGATGGGTTAAATCAGAGGTCACATTTTGATTATGGGTAACCATTACTGACAAAATCATGAGTGGCCAGGCAAATTGGAATTGGAACTGCCTGCTATTGGAACTGTGGTTGCCATTTTGGATATTTAATCCCAGCTGTATTGGTGTCAATAATCCATAATAATAGTTTCACTTAAGACACAGCTCATTTGACAACCTGTGTTGTAATCCACTTTTTATTTTGCGACTCTTTATTTAATGACTCAATGTAAGCCTCTAAAATAGCTGTCTTCCAACCACAGCTCATTAATATATCAACAGCAACATACAAGAAATGGCTTACAAATCTTCAGAGGAACATGCCCTTACTCTCTTGGTTTGTTGCGATTGAATTAGTTCTGATCTTAATCAGTGTTCTGATCCTAACCAAAAAAACAATCCCAGAGACAAATAAGACAGCAACATCCACCAATATCAGTAAAACACACTCATCTTCTGTTCATTTATATCAGCATGTATTACAAATAATTCTGCATTCTCAGATTACACTTACAGAAAGTCACTAACTTTATAGATGACAAATGAGTCTCCTATGGAAGGTGCATGTGTGGAAGGGAGGGTAGAGAGAAGACACTCTGAACTATGTCAGCAGCAATGCCAGTCAAATAGAGTCTGAATTGAAGGCTGAGAAAGAGACATTAACCCAGCTTTCATGTTTCAAGGGATTCATCCTGAGAAATAGTTCCCAGTCTGCTGTTGCGTTTCCTCATCTCTAGCCTTTTTTAATAATTAATGTCAAACAATGTCTGAGCACTTTCAATAACCATACAGCGCACTATATATCACCATGGCACACAGCCCTTTTCTCTTAGCATCGTCAAGGTCAAAAAGTTAATATAAAAGTTAAATGATGTATGTAAAGGAGAGCAGAATTTATCTCAAACATCAGTCAACCAGTAAATTACATATTTATGCACAATAAAAAAAAGAACACAAATTCACACAATTGAAGCAAATGCTTGTTCATTATAGCAAAGTGTCTAAATTCTATTATAAAATATAATTTGAATATATTTACATAAAACCTTCATAAGTATTTTAAATACATTTCTGTTACCATTTTTCCATTTCTTATTGTGAAACAAAGTAATAGTGGAAAGAGTAAAGTGTTTATATCTTTTAGAAGTAAAACCTGAAGTTTTCACATTGAATTTTGATTTCAGGTATAAAGTCAGCTGTTAAACTTTAAAGTTGAATTATATCTATTATTTCCTCATTTAAACGCGTTGACGTGTAACGATGCGATCAGTTCCACTTTTAACAAACACAAGACTGACTCACATGTCTGCAGTCTTCTGAGATCTCATCCGCTACTGTCTGAGTTCATGTGTTTCTAAAGGGAGCTAAATCTGGATATGTTCCCCTGCTGTGCGCGCTGGAGGTTCAGGACTGAGGGGGCGAATGAGCGCTCGTACATCTACATTACCTGCGCCATTCATACTTGTGCTCTTCTGGTCACTTCTGGCATCAACAGAGATCATGTTAATACTCATAAGTTAAAAATGGCATTGCACTTTGATTTAAAGTATACCAAATATTTATATTATGGCAAATCTGTTCAAATTCAATGATCTATTATCAAAATATCTAAACAAAAACCTAATGGATAATAGACATTCTAAAAAATAACTAAAAAATGAAAATTTTATTTATCTAAATTTTTATAGGATTTTATACGATCCTGTTAGGATTAATCCTTGGTTATTACTAACAAAAGTTATTTTAAATAGATAAGTAGAAAGATCTTTACACATATTACTCCAGTCATGCTACTTTAAAAAGAGCCCTCCTGTTTGTTATACATGCAATAAAACATAAATAAGGTACCGTTCAATAGTCCCCTACAGAAAGCTTCTCTGAATTGCCTCACTGCTGGTGCTGGGATATAAACCAATGCACCCACAAACACTGAAGCTAAATCCAGACTACTCTGTTCATTACAGAAGTGGGCATTTGGAGAAACAGCTTGACGCACAGCCCCCATTCTGTGTAGCCTTTAAGGACAGACAGTGTCCATTGTTTGGAGGAGTTATTTCTGTTATGATCGTTTGGCCATCAATCCTCCATACGTTTAAACTTCCCGACACTTCTACAATAAGCACAGTGTGTCAAGTCTCGGGTTTGATCCTCCCCTTTTTTTTTTTTTGAAACTGTCACGTGCCTTCACGCACAGCTGAGGGTGTTGCGTAATCAGCTTGATCGTTTGTTACTGTACGCCTGTTTTGTTTTACGCTTTGATTGCTTTTACTATTACTACTCTGATTTTTGGGTCTTGTGTGTGTTTGGTTTCTTGGCTGCTGTGAAGTTTATTTTTTCTTTTAATGAGTTTTATTTTTGTTATTTTTTTTAGTTGCGTTACAGCTTTTTGTTTTACTTCAGAGCTTGCTGGTCCTTGACCATTATGTTGCTGATTTAATGGACTGATGGAGTTTTTCCTAGATGTTCTATCTGTCATTTGATTGCATTGTTGTCACGATTTCCTGCCAGTTTGGAGTTCACCATCCTCTCTGATCTATCCATTCTCCGCCTGGTACTCTCGCCTGTTTGTCTCTGTGGTTTGGAGTTGGATCCAGACGAAATCTATTTTGATCAATTTTTTCCCTATCTGGTCCAGAATTGATCTGAAGTCGTGTTGTGACTCAATAAATTGAAGTTAAGCATTTTTTCTGCTTCTGGGCCCTTCCTTACAGAGATCGTTACACCGTGCACTCCAATGGACTGGCCTTATTCCTGGGTGTTTCCAGTCTTCTGGCAGATTCTGGGACTCTAAATTAAATTTTAAATTATTTTACAGAAATAACAAAACAGTAACTACATTTTGATTTTCGGCTAATGAAATTTGCCTTGTTTTTACCGCACACACGCAAACTAAATCTGACAGCTACTTCACATGTTGATGTTCATGTGGGTGGGCTGCTGTTTTTTTTTGTTTGATCTGTTGTTTAGATCTCGCTTGATCTATTCTCTGTCAAAATATTCTGGGCAAAAATACACAACATTACAGGTCCTTTTCAGAAAAGTAGCATATTGTGATAAAGTTCATTATTTTCTGTAATGTACTGATAAACATTAGACTTTCATATATTTTAGATTCATTACACACAAGTAGTTCAAGCCTTTTTATTGTTTGATTTTGGCATACAGCTCAAAAAATTAGCATATCATGAAAAGGTTCTCTAAACAAGCTATTAACCTAATCATCTGAATCAACTAATTAACTCTAAACACCTGCAAAAGATTCCTGAGG
>JBAJNP010014728.1:0-10664 GCA_036877545.1 Yasuhikotakia modesta | reverse complement strand
AAGTGCAGTCATTTATTTTTCACGAAGGAATTAAGCAAAAAACTCTGTTACTATGGTAACTTTTTTCGTTTCTGTATATATTAGATGTTCAAATTAAATACTCAGACAAGCAATATATGGTAAGATTTATAATGTTCCCACACTCAGACAAGAATTACAGTAATATTAATAATCGTAACAGTATACACACTTCCTGGAAATTAAATATAAAACCTGTCATTTTGTGGTGTATTTAACAATAAATCAATAAATCCATATAATGTAAATCTGTCCACCATTTTGGTTATTTTTTGGGGCAAAGGTAAACTTTGTGAAAGTTTATCCCCACTGAGTGCATATCTTCTGGATAACAGACTAGCATGACAAAGCAAGTTTGTTCATTTCTAGATCTGACAAGTAAGATAAATGCTTATGAACTTTGGCTACTTTCCAGTTTAAACAGACACATCTTGAAATGTTTACCTCTGAAATCCCTCAAAATGCTTCAATTTCAATAAATGTTTAGATGCAGTAGATTTTGTACAGGCATTGGGTTCATTTTTACAGTTTTTTATTTTGCATTAAACCCTTAAAATTGTATTATGTCTTATTTAACAATAATTAAACAAATAATACAGTAACTATTAATAACAATGAAGGATGAATATTATGAATTTCGGTAAAATGCTAAAAATGATATGACCTTAGGTGGCATAGGTTACGATTAACATATGTTTATAGTTTATAATAAAAATCAGTACAAAAATGACCATAATGTGAATGACTAAAACGTGTCAATATTTACAGAGCCTAAGGTGCACATTGTGTGTGTGAGTGTACTTTCTATTTTCAGGTAAGAAACAGTTACTAATGAATGTTTTCATAGATTTTTAAGAAGGTTTACAGTAACTTTGTCTAATTTGCCCCTACACACCTGTCCAGAACTTTCTGTTCTGTCTAGTAAGGCCTCAATTTGCCCAAATTCAGGTGTGTGTATGATTTTACACAATGAATACATATTAATGCTGAATTATAACATTTTACAAACGTATACAAAACAGAATAGACTGTAAATGAACTTTATTGAATATGGCTTGTTCACCGTGCCGTTGCATGGATCTTAAATGGGTGTGTGGTGCGTGTAACTCCTACCACTCCATCCAGATTGAGTTTCTCACCCTCTGCTGTAGAAAATGTAAATTTTCTAAACAAACTAACAAAGAAAAGGAACAGTTCCATTCTAGCAAGCTGCTCGCCAAGACACACCCTCTTTCCTGTCACAGGAAGTCAGATAAGAGAGAGACTGTTATTACAGGTTATTATAAATTAGCATAATAAGCATCATTGTAAGTAATTCACAGACTATGAGAGTAAGGGACAGGTTTCACTTAAATTCATTCATAATTGTTTATGGTTTTTTACTATAAAAAGAAGTATTCACTTAAAGGGATATTTCACCAAAAAATTACAGGTTTTGAAAGTGGACAAAATAACTACTTTAGGTTTTGGAAATATGTTCCGAGTTTAACATTTGGAACTATGTTTATGGGTGAGCAAATGATGACAGTATTATTGGTTTTGCTAAACCCATTTTAAGATTTTCATTCTTATTGCTTGTATTTTTGCTTTTAATTTACCTGCAGAAAAGGGCATAAATGCCTCTCGCCTCACAAACTTGCCCTCTTTATCTAAAAAGTGCCCAGGATTGAATTTGTAGGGTGTCTCCCATTCATCCTCATCAAACAGAACAGAGTGCAGTATGGGTAACAGTGCTGTTCCCTGGTAGAAACAATACACAGAACAGGACTTTGTCATACCGTGTTAGCAAGAGAACTGTTAGCTAAGCTAAATAGTTCTTTCTAGTTCCGGTGGATACAAATGATGTCATAGATATTCACTTCTGGTAGCAGAACTTGTTTGTTTCATCAGTCTGTTTGGGCATTTTATCAAGAGACAGAATATTGGCAACATTAAAGCTGTGATCCACAACATTTTGCCTTGAAATGGCAAAAGTTATGAATTGCAGCTTAATTGCAACATAAGAATAAAGGACAGGTATAAGTATATATAATGACATCACTCACCTTTGGAATAAAGCACTTTCCAAGGGTTGTGTCTTTATCTGCCACCCGCAAAGCATTCAGTGGTACAATATCTCCTAATCTTTGGATCTCATGGATAACAGCATCAGTGTAAGGCATGTTGGCTCTGTCGGCTAAGCTGGGCTCCCGTGACTGTCCAATCACTCTGTCTATTTCCTCCTGGACCTTCTCTATAAAAACAGCAACATTCCGTAAATTCAAATGTCAGTCACATATTTATTAGATGCAAATGTGTCATTTCTTTGTATGTTTCACCCTGTACGTCTGGGTGGGTGATGAGATAAATGAGACCCCAGCACAATGTTGTGGATGTAGTTTCAGTCCCAGCCAGAAACAGGTCTAGCACACACATAACCAGGTTCTGTTCATTAAAACCCTCTGTGGCTTCAGATGGTTTCTGTTTAGACATGGAAAAGCGAACATAAATCACTTCATCACATATATAAAAATGTGCTTGTGAGTCTGGTGTGAAATAAAAACTTTGTGTGAAATACTTTAAAATCCTATAGCTCAACTAACAGAGCATTATCAGTGCTTGCGTCCCTGGAATCAAACCCCCAACGCAAACCCCCCTAAACTTTGCACCACCAACGCAGTGCTCTACCAGTTGAGCTACAGGAATGCCAAGATTGTGGTTTCAAACACACATAGTGACACAATATATACCTTAAATGTATTAAAGTTTACTTTGGATAAATGTGTATTGCTACATTCACAAGTTGCACAGGTAGGTTTACATTTGGCAGATGCTTTTATCCAAAGCAGTGAATTCAAGGTATTTGTATTCCCTGGCATTAAGCCCACAACCTTTGTGCTGCTAACGCAATGGTCTACCAGTTGAGCTACAGGAACACACATTTAATTTTATTTCTGTAGTTGTGGTACCTCCATCGCCTCAATAAGGAAACTGTCAATGTAGTCACGTGGTGCTGAGGGATCCAATTCTGCCTTGTGTTCATCCACAGCCTCTCTTATGAAGTCACACAATAATTTGTAGTTACTGAATATGTGATTGTGCGGACCTGGGAGATGCTTCATAATGGCTGGGAACGCTTCGTAAAGCTAAGAAAAAAACAAACACCGCTTTTTATTGTCACATAAGCTGATAAAAACGATGTATTTTGTATAGCATTATTTACCTGCCCCCATATTGAACCCTCCAATTGAATGGCTTTAGATATATATTTTAGCATAATCTTAAATTTGTGATCAGTATAATCAAATCTCCGGCCGAACACCATCTGACAAATGATATTGGAAACAGCGTTGTTGAACAGCATAGTAGGGTCAAAGGCAGCTCCTGAGAAAAACAAACACTAAGTAAGTTTATGAAAAACACCTGCTATTTCACACTTTAAATACCATACTATGGTATTCACCACAATAAGCATGTTTACACACAAAGTGTACATGTTCACTTTAGGTATTTTGTACCTCTCTGTCTGTCCATCTCATCCAGCAGGAAGTGGTTTTCTTCACAGATGACAAGCTCCATAGTTTTCTTACCTAACCCAAAGTTCCTCAGTGTTGACAGAGCAAAACGTCGCTGCTTTTTCCACATCTCACCACTACTGAAGAACAACCCAGCTGTCGAGAAACACAACAGCCAATCAGTGCATTTTACAAACCTCAGGATATTTATACATGGGTCATACAGTAAGTGTTTTAACCCACCATTGCCCAAACCGACTCTCTCCTGTAATGGACTGTAGGGTCGATCCACAAAGATCTCAGCTTTAGTCACAAGGGCCTCCTTTACCAGTTTGTAACCAGTGATACAGACCACTTTGTCTCTTCCTAAACGCAGACTGAAGATATTGTTGTAAGCATGACCGAGCTGTGGGGAAAGAGTCGCACAAACAGAGATGTGATCGGAGCTAATGCATGTTATTTGATTCGTTGTTTGTAATAGTTTTTAGAGTTATGATTCTGTAGCTTGTTTACACAGGTTTATAAAATTATTTTATGTATGGTGAACTTGCTAAATAGGTTCCCAGATTAAGATCATTGGTACATATTTCAAAGTGTATCTCTTATCACTGAGCTTAATCGCAGTATTATTTTATACCCAGAAATAACAATGTTGTTTACTCACCTTTGTCAGATACATATGTGGCTTTTTAGAGTCAATGTTAAAGATGTTTCCCAGGAATGGAACAGAGAAAGGGCTTGGAGGAAAATTCGGTGGGTTTCTGTACTTTATATAGTCTGCCACCAAAAGAAGGACAACAAAGAAGACAAGTAGTCCTTTAAGATCAACAATCTCGAGAATTGCAGCTAACGCCATTGTCCGGAAAACAGCAAAATGTGAAGTTGGTAGAAACAGAAACGTGTTTATTGCAAAGGCGATCTTTGTTCGTCAAGTTCCCCGCCCCTCGCAGCTGTCTGAATAGTTGCAGCATAATGTTTTCAACGGAGTTATGTAAGATACCGAAAAAACATACATGTCACAACGAATAGCAGCAAAACTGAAAACGACACGCGCAGCACGACAGGGCGTAATTTGCGCTTTAGCGTCTCTGCGTCTCCATAGAAACAGAGTCGACGGTGATGTCTTGACTCTCGGTTTTCATCATTTCTTTGTCAATGTAAAATTCTCTTGTTTTAAGTTAGAGGACTTTCCAAATTTAGTAGTGAATACAAGAAGTCTCACAAAGCCAACACAATTTGCCGAAAAGCCCTTTTCGTAGTTCATGTGACCTGAAACATCATGAGACAGGTGACAGTCAAGTTCGTGCTGGCATCCCTGAAGCCGATTGGCTGCAATGTTTATGTTGCTCAATTGGGCTAATAAATTAAAACAATATTTAATATGCTGTCAGACTTTACTTTGTATAAGAGATAATTATTAATTATTAGTTAATTATTGGGATATAATGGCAGGCATTAGTAGACAGATAATATAGTTAATAATTAACAGTATTATTAATAGATAATTTTAAATTATTTAATACATTCATATGAATTGGTAGTTTCAACTCATTTTCGTTGACATTATTATTATTTATCATATATTTTTATATTTGCATAACTAAAATCTACCCTATATTTGTTTTTTTATTTTTTTTTTTAATTTGATGATAAATTATTAATATTAATTTAAGCAATATTCCGATGCTTATTCATATTATTTTCATTGTCAGGCTGTCAAGTTGTGGTGTTGAATCTTTTTAATCAGTTTAAAATTTCTTGTCTAATCTGGACTTTTGGAGTTTATACTTGGCAAGTCTTTGCAAGTCATGGTTGACCCTTGCCATCATTACAAATCGAGTCATATCTTGTTAGTTTAGACTGCATGTTAATGACTGTATCCAGTCATACAGCACATAATGCTTGGAATAGAAACAGAATGGAAATACACTAAGCCTTTCTAGAATAGACCAGACACACACCAAAAGCCAAATATAAAGTCTTTAATTTGTCATGGACATACACACAAACTGCCATGTGGGGTTCCAATGTCTTGTGATGTAATGTAATATGTGATACTATTTCAAAGTACACTATAAAGTAGACCGTGGAAATTTGGAGGGGGAGGGCATGGAGAGAATGGTAAAGAAATGCACCACTACCACTGTGTGTGGGTGTGTGTGGGTGTGTGTCATATCTAACTCTTTGCTGTATACATTGTTGTTAAATACAAAAATGTGCATATATGGAATTCATAAGAATTGTTTATACTTAGTATACTACACAGTTCAAATAAAAAACAATAAATGTATTTGTAGTCCTATGTGTTATAATCCTGTAAAAAAACTTCCTGTAATAAGACATGAAATATTTAAGCATGGCTCATTTTCTTGTAGACAGGTTGCCAGACCAAAAACAATCACATGCTACACAAAGCTGCTCAAACAGTGAGACATGGGGTCCAATGTCCTTCACCTCAGATGAGCACAGAGCTTGTAGGGAAGTGGTGCTTGGGTGAAGCCCACCTGGCTCTCCAGACTGGGCTCCTCATTGGGTGGAGGAGTGAAGCTAAAGATCTGCAGGAGGATTGTGAGGAACATAAACACCTCCATATGAGCTAGATACTCACCCGGACACTGTCTTCTACCTGCAAAGAATCACAGTAGAATAAGCAGTATATGCAAAAAACTGTATCTCCTTTTAAAGCCAGCATAAATGCACAGAACATATAGATCTTAAAGACAATTTGTTTTCCTTTATCTTCCTTCCGTCTTTTGGTACAGGATTGTGACTTTGGTGTCAGGATATGAACTCGTGTCTCTTGTTAGTTGTTAGTTAGCACATGACCCCTGATAATTTATTTGGTGTCATGTGGTCTTATGTGTCATCTAGTGTTCTGTGTGGAAGCATGGGGTCAGGATTTGGGCATTGTTTTGCCTTGTGGTTTTCATTATTCATGCATTGCTGTGTTTTCTGTTGGCTCACGGCTTTTATTTGGTATTTTGATTGTTTCTTATAAAATTAATGTGCCATCCACATTACTTAATTTGTTTTTTTATTCCACATAATAAGCTTTGAGAGAAACATACAGTATGAGATAAAGCCGATACTCAAATGAAACATATCTGAGCTCTCCATCTAAGCTAACATATAGAGTTATGAAAGAGCAACCGCTATGCAAATTAACTGGGAGGTTACTTGACTGAATTGTACCTGCTGAGAAGGCAAAGAAAGCATTTCTCCTGCAGAACTGGCCCTCAGAGTCAAGAAAGTGTCCGGGATTAAAGGTGTCTGGTGTTTCCCATTCATGTTTATCGTACAGCACTGAAGTTAGGTTATTGATCATTACAGTCCCCTTGAGTACAGGCAAAAACAAATATTATATTATTATATATAATATTATATTATATATATATATATATATAATATAGTGTGTGGACCTATATATATATATATATATAAAATAGCTAATATATATATAAACTGCGCTGTTTACCTTTGGTATAAAGTAGCCACCCACAGTTGTGTCCTGTCTTGCAATTCTAGACATATTGAGTGGCACAAGGTCCGCTTTCCTTAAGACCTCATGAATGACTGCATTGGTGTAATGCATGTTGGCCTTATCTGCCATTGTAGGTACACGGGACCCAATCACCTGGTCAATCTCTTCACGGACCTTATCTAGATGAAGAAACATTTTTGTACCCCATGAAGAATATTGTTCCCCAGTGAGGTCCACACACCTGCTCCAACTGAACCTGCTACAAGCACATCTGAACCAGCTAATCAAGGTTTACAGGCCTGTTAGAAACTAGGTAGGTTTGTTGGAGTAACTCAAAACTCAAGCCAGTTGGTCTGTAGACCAACTGAGATGGTCTGTAGACCTCCAAAAACATTTAGACCTATTTACACCTACATTGTATCTCATACCCTGAACGTCAGGGTACTTGATAAGGAAAAGCAAAGCCCATCTGAGAGTGTTGGTTGTTGTTTCTGTTCCACCCTCAAACAGATCAACCATACACCACACCAGACTGCCAATATTAAATCCTGCATCTGTGTCGTTTTTCCTCTGAGGGACACAATGAAATTAGGACAAGCAGAATTTTAGAATTACAAGTTTTTAAATCATTCTCAATAACTAAAATAGCTGTTTATTACCAAACAATCAGACATCATAGATAAACAAACACAAAGGTTGGAGTTAAATCTATTGTAATAAGTGTACAACTTTTTACAGGGAATATACACATATCCAAAGACCTAAAAATGATAAAACTATAATTTATACCTTCTCTATTTCTGAAAGGTAGGCATCGATGTAATCTTTAGGATTATCGCTGTCCCAGTCTGGTCTGTGTTGCTCCACCTTTTCTTTAAGGAACTCTGCTAAGTCTTTATAGTTTGAGATGATTGTTTGATGAGGCCCTGGAAACATCTTCATTATATCTGGATAGGCATCATACAGCTAAAACAAGGACAAAAGCTTTGTAAAACTGATGAGTAATGTCCATGCAGATGTGTGATCCAATCACATTTTAGTATTTTAATTGGGTCTAAGTGACATTTTATAGGCATAGAGCATTAACACTGTTTTTAAATCTGGTTATATTTAAACTACCTGGTGCCAAACAGATCCTGTAAGAAACACAGACTCTGCACTCTTTTGTAGCCGCTTCTGGAAGTCAACATTATCGTATTCATAGCGATGACCAAACACCAACCTGCTGATAACATTGGCCACCGCATTGTTGATTTTCATCAGAGGGTCGAATGGGCGGCCTGTGTTGCATGGTAAAGAAATGGGTTAAATAAAATACATCGCTGACTTATTTTGAATAAAGCTGCAGGCCAACACCTTACCATGACCAATTCACAACTGTATTTATAATTTAGAATAATGATTTAAAACTTACGATGGACCTGATTTCTCAGGAAATGGTAATTTGACTTCATTTGACTTTAACATACATAAACAAACACACAAAAAGTAACTGCAATTTTATGTTTCAAACAGAGATGGCGACAGAGAGGCAGAGGTTATGGACTGCAGTTTTTGTATTTTGTATTATCTGCATTTCAAAATTCTGTGATATTGTAACAGAACTTGGTGTGTTTGTAGGTCCACAGCACCTACAAATTGTTTTGAAATTGTTTACTTTTCTGCAAATTAGTTATTCTTACCTTGTTCCTCCTTGAACGCTGCACTTAGGAAGTTGCATTCTCTCTGAATGTGCTCTTCCAGTGTTTTCCGTCCTTCTCCAAAGTTTTTCAGGTGACTCATAGCAAACTGCTGTTGCTTTCTCCATGAGTATCCATTGTTAAAAGATATTCCTTTCTCATTTATGGTACAGAGTCAAATAGAAATAGAACTATATTAGTCCTGCAATCTCAGTAAAACATTAATAAAGGAGATGTTTAAATCAGTACAGCTGTGTTTATAAACAAACACCACCTGTAACACAAACCTACCTCTGCCTTTATAAAGCAAATCAAATAGAGGAGAAACAGGGCGGTCGGTGAAGTTTTCTCCCTGAGTGACCAATACTTCCCTCACCAATTTATATCCAGACACATAAACTATTTTTTCACTTCCATTTCTCAGACTAAAGATGTTTCCATACTTCTCAATTAGCTGAAAAGTACAAAAATTAATCAATAATTAATGTATATGTGAATTGCAAATATTTTATGTGTGTGGTCATGATGTCACAGGATTTCATATTTATTTAATTTACCTCAAAGCATTTTCAAATATCATTTTAAATATAGTTTATATTTTGTGCTCACATTCAATGCCTTAATATTATTAGTGTCTCACCTTGTTGACAGTTTTGTAATTCACTGTTTCAGTAAAGATGTTTCCTACGATGGGTAGCGCCCATGGTCCTGGTGGAAAATTTGCTGGATTTTTATTTTTGCTTATGCTTATAAGCAACAGAAATAAGACAACCAAAAACAAGCAGCCTTTGAAATCCAGGCACTCATATAAAAAGCATAAAATCATTGCCAAATATCTGGGCAACAGCCTTTTGTTGTTAACAATACAAGTCCTACAAATGTTGTTCAGACAGTCTTCTTTTGTAAATGGTGTGTGAGATAGAATGTCATGTGTATGTTTTATCTGACTGGAGGGAATTGACCTGAATATGTGCAGAAATGGGGCCTCAAAGTAACATGTTATGTAACCCTGTTATATAACAAAGAGCCACTTTGGACTTCAACATAAACAGACCCCCACACCAACCTTTGTGTGAACTTAAATCCCAAAATAACCTTTACCCGGAAAAGTTTCAAAACATGACAGTTGCCAACTTGCACGCATTCTAATAGCACAAAGGAACATTTATAGTGCCTTAGGAACGTGCCATATTAAAGGCTGTAAGAAGTTCCATCTACAAGATCTCTGTTCTAAATATTTTAGGGTTGGGGAATACCCCCTTGTGTTGGCCCCTTCCTGTTATTCTCTGAATAACATCCAGCTGATAAGATCCAACTGGAAGCCTTTTGGGTTGTTCACATTTACAGTTTGAGGTTTTAGGTGAAATAGAACAGTTCTAAACAAAGTTTGATCCACATTTACTTAATATTGTGTGCAATTATTACAATGACTTTAATTCAAAAGCAGGCAAAGATTCTGACTGCAAAACTATTGTACTTTTAAAACATTCCTTTACACACTAATACAAAAATGGTTGTTGTCTTCAAGAGTTAAAAATATATATATATGCCAAAGCATATATACAATAGAAAAATAATTATTGTGACAAATATTTTATTTACATAGTGCATTTCATCTTGAGTATGACAAATATGAATATTGAAATAACAAGTAAATTACTATAGTTAAGTTATACTTTCTGTAAGTACTATAAGTGTCTTTTATCCATCCAATTTATTGGGATGTTGCAGTAAGAACTTACATTGTACAAATTACAACCTTTAGTAAAATGTAACTTTTTTGCTGACCCATTGTTGCATATCTTGCTTGCACGTCATCGTTTCACTTATAGTTACGGTTGACTTTGCAGATTATTATGCATTACAAAATGGATATGCATTCAAATGTTATATATCACAATCCATTCATGAAATTCCATTATTGGTAATTCTTCAATAACATTTGCTTTGTTCTGACTGACTGCACGTTCACCAAGCCGGTCTACCGCTGGG
>JBAJNP010014727.1:0-10665 GCA_036877545.1 Yasuhikotakia modesta | reverse complement strand
CTGCAAAACCTGGAGTTTCAAAGTTGTCATCTGATTGGTTGAATTCTATAGGATTTTAGGAAGTGTGTGTTTTACAATCAGTCAGGCAGCCTGTTGGGTGCTCCTTGGCCAATGAAACTATTCAGACCTTTTGCCATCAGTCTGAAGATCTAAATTACAGATCATCTGAATGTTTAAATACTCATAGGGAATTTATGCGACTGTCACTGAATTTGGCAAACATTATGCCAAGACATTGCAGATACTATTTTGGATAAAATATTTTTCTTTTAATTTTAGATTCTTATTTACTGTTATTACTGTTATGTTTAAATAACATTCTCTTTTCTCAGGGTCAGCAGGCGTTAAAGCATTTCACTGCATGTCATACTGTGTACGATTATATATGTGACCAATAAAATTTGAATTTGATTTGAATTTGATACTAAACTGTGTATGGATTTTTGATATCCTTAACAGTGATGCCATGGTGAGGAAATCAGTTTAAGGCAATAAATAGAACAGGAAGTTGCAGTGATATGCATCAAACTATGGAAATATGTTGGATAACTATTGTTATTGTTCAGTTATAATGTGACCAGCTGCCAGCAGGAAGTGTAACAAAACTGAGAAAACAGACATAGGCCTATTCATACCTTTTTCAGCACCTCAAAAAACATTTATTACATTATAGGATATTTAAATTAAGTTTTGACATTACATAATTCCAATTCCAAATTTTTCCTACCAGTGCTGAACTTGCATTGGTTTTTTACATGAACAAGATGCATTTCTCTGTTTTCTGATTTTCTTCAGTTTGTTTCTTCCTCAGGTGAGATTAACTCTGGAGACTGTGGGGCAGGTGGAGTCCTGTGTGAACTCCAGATGGACAGCGTGTCCTCCGGTCAGCCAGCTGGTCAGATTGCTGTGGGGGGAGGATGCAGTGGAGCTGCAGATGTCTGTGGCACATATACCACACATAGTTCTGTACCTCTCTCTCAAACTGGACTCTGAGTCTCTGCAGGAAGAGGTCAGTCTGAGGAGCAACACTGGGCTGTTCTCACACTGTCTGTTTTGTGTGTTGTCTGAGAGGGAGCAGAGGAATGTCTTTCACTGTTGCTCACCACCTGTCAGTGTAATCTTTGCTCTGTTTAGCTGTTTATTAGTGTAATAAGTGGCCTTTGTGAACACTATGAATTTTTAAAATGTGTGTGTCTGCATGTTAAAGGTAAATAGTTGTGTATTGTCAAATACAGAAGCGGGAACAGTATGTTAAGTTGCTATAGCCGATATTCTATTCTAATAGTGGGTGGAAGTAAGTGCACTACTTAGGGTGCACCTCTTAGTTTAAGCAAATGAGTTTAACAGTGCGTCTCTCTGTCAATTTGCATTTGTAATTCTACGCTGTGGGTGGCAGGATTGTCTATCACAAAACCCGCCCCTATAGTGACGCTTGCTATGTCTGACAAGCGTTTGACACCAGCCATGATGCTTTCACTGCCAACTCTACACTCCCTAAAAATAATAAATAAAATGTGGAAAATGACGGCTTGATTGCAGAAGGAAAGGTCTGCAAAATGCATTTGAAGAATTTATTCAGAATGTGAGTGTGACTCAAAATGAATTAAACCAAATAAAGATGAAACTATAGCCTACAGTTCACAGGGTGAAGCGTACAGTTAGCTCCAGAGGTTTCTGTAAGGTTTAAAGAACTGGTTAAACTGTGGCCACAGCTCCATATGAGAACCTTGCTTGAACAATTTCAATGGCCTGTTGCCATTTTATTCATTACAAACTTGTTTTTGTTTTCTTTTTGATTTTACTTGTTTTCTTTTTGTTCTTTTAATTTCATTTTGTTTCTTTTCGTTTTCGCACATGTTCTTAGAGCTTTGATAACTCCTGTCTTGTCATGTCAGGTTTACATAACTGAACTCATATAGCATGTAAAGTGCTTATAGCATGCATAAAAAATAAATACTACCAGGTTACAGTATTAGACACATCATTAAAGAATGTATCCCTCCAGACACAAATAGTTTAAAAAATTGAGCAACATCTTTTAATTCTTCGTTGAGTAAGGCATGTTTCTCTCTAGAAACAGTGCTATCTGGCTCACTGAAAAACCTCTTTTTGGCAGCAGGGCTTGATAGGCTGTGAGCTGTAATATGGTTTGGTTTGAGTGTTTCTAAAGTTTCAATGCAGTTCAGCTCTCTGCATTCCCAACCACAGACCACAATAACAAGAGCGCTGCTGTAAAGCTAGAAAGGCCTTGTTTCTAGCCACCTCTGAACATTAACTTCCACTTACAGAGAGTTATGATTATGCTGCATGGATTTTGTGAGTGTCTGTTTTGGGAGTAAAATCTTGTTTTTTGTTTTGCATACAGTAGTTATTTCTCTGTGTGACTGTGAGTTCCTCAGAATGAGATTTTTGTGCAGATCTCATAAGTTAAAAATGAAAAGCTCACTGTAAGCGTTCCCCTGATACTCTCTAAATAAACATTTCCTCTTCTGCAGAAAAACCTCAAGCTATTGTTTGATTTGACTGTTTGCAGATGAGTAAAATGTTCTCATAGGAATGTTTTATTGGCAATGTTGGGAAAGTGAAACAATCTCTTTCTCAGCTTACCATACTACAAGCAGCTGATTACTTTTACTTTAAGTATTTATTGGGGCAATATTTATTTTTAAATGTATACCATATAATTTATTTCTACAGACCAATTATAAACTGGCGTAAACTTCTGTTATTACTTTGACACTATTGACAAAACATGAACCAAGACTGATTAATTGTCAAGACTGCAAGCAGTGGCATAACAGGATCATGTTATATTTTGCAGAAAATAAGTCTCAGTTTGAATAAGTCTCTTTATCAAACTGTGGTGCTTTTTATCTGTATAGCAGGAGATTTTGTACCAGTATCCGGTGTCTGAGGCTTCAGTCCAACTGAAAGCAGTGAGAGGCATTTTTCTGACACTCTGTGACATGCTGGAGAATGTCACAGGTGGGCAAATAGTCAGGTGAGTAAAAAGACTGAACCTGCATGTCAGAATTATATTCTATCATGGAAGAAATAGAAGTAAGGTTATTCTTTTTATTATATAACCCATATGTTGTGCTGTTTTTCACTCTTCTACAGTTCCTCACTATTGCTTCAGAAGCAGTTGGTTCATGTGGGCTACTGGAAGGAAGGGACCAATCTGCTGGTTATAGGGGTACCAGCCAGCAGGTGATTATGACCTTTGTAATTCATTTGGTTACTTTGGGGCACATTTGTGACGTTAATTTAATTATGTAAAATGTGCTGGGGAGAGATATTAGATAATAATTTGGGTTGTAATTTTAGGCATGATAAACAATCTTACATATAAAATTACAGAGAAATAAGCCATAATAGAGAAACTAGAGAAAATAAGAAAATATAGAAATAATAACAGAGAAAGCTCTTAAAATATACATTTAACGCAGACAAAAAGCGATCTGTGTGACACCAGCAAAATGACTGTAATCATTCTTACTGCAAAATAAGTGCCAGCAGTTTCTGACCCACAATGCTTTGACATCATCCTGAAAACTGTTTTGTACAATTTTTGTACAATTACATACAATTTTGTATGTAATGTTCACATCACTCTTGAAAACCAGCTTTACAGAAAATTATACTGTTTTGTCTATGATGTCATTGGTGGTTGTTGTTAAGATTCCTAATTTTATTGTTCAGGAACATTAGAGACTCAGTATTAAGATTAAATAATGAAAATAATTGTTTGTGTACATTTGTATTAATAACTGTGATGTGCATGAAACTAGACCATATCTAGTAGGAGTCATTTCTGTGGAAATGTTGGGAAATATAAAATGAATTTTACTTCAGTTTGCAAAATTGTTATTGCTTATTTTATGCCAGTAATTTTCTATCCTTAAAGTGTCTTTTTTCAGTATAATTATATTTTCATATTTGACTTACAGTTACAGCAGCTCAGTGTCTGTGTGTGTTGCAGGGTTCCTCTGTTGTGTCTGCAGACTGTGATGAAGGGAGTTGTTCGCACTCTCAGGGTCATGTACGGCTCTCTTGACAGGTGAGTTAAAGTCTCAGACGGCCTGTGAACTACCTTTAGATTATCTATGCACTGTTTCAAATTTAATTTGTGGTCGTGCATGTTTTCAAAATGTAGCAATACTTATATATAATGTAAATCTTAATATAATGTAAAAGTACTTGGATTTTAATTACATGAGGCTCTTTTGTGAAAAGCTGCACAGATGACCATGACTTTATGCCAATAATCACCAGTCGAGCTCTGTGTGTGTGTGTGTGTGTGTGTCTGTATGTTAATGAAATCCAAATTTTCCTGAGAATTGAACCCACAACTGACCACAAGGCAGCTTAATGCACATGCTGGCCACATTATAGATAATTCACAAAATGTAGATGATGCACAAAATTTGTGAATAGGAAAAGTCAATTATTGACTGAATATTGTATTGTTCCAGTTGTAAAATACATACTTCATATTATTTTGGTTTTAAAAGACATTTTATTTGATTTTGGGCTGAGTCATAAGACTGCAGACTTCATGTTAAGATAGTTCTCTCTCTCTGTACACAGTGCTTTCTGTGAGAAGGAGAACAGCCCTCGTCTGGATCACTTCTTCTGCCTGTTTTTTCAGCAGCTTATCCAGCCATCTCGTTTGATTGACAGCTCTGGTCCCCCCACTCCTGACATCTCAGAGACCGTGTTCTTAGACGGGTTACCAGCCGTCCGCTGGCTCACTTTACCATCAGACATAAAGGTGTGATTTTAAATAAGTAAATGGTAATGTTTACTCACAATGTTTAACTGCACTTTATATTAGTTTCACTATTATATCAAATGTTATTTGATGGTTGTGACTGTTGTTTTAGGTTGAGGTGGACACTGTCCTCTCAGATTTTGAGTCCTCAGATTTTGGTGACATGGTAAGTGGATTAATTCTTTTTAGTTTTTGGCAAATACACTATGCTGTCATCATGCTAGCTGTTGTTATATTGACATGTTTAAAACAACATGAAGTGCTTTAGTCATTTGTGGGAAAAACACATAACAACTGTTTGATTTAATACATCAAGATATGTTACTCTCCGCACCAGAGTTCAGTGTATTGTATTTCTTTCCAGTCTGAAGATTTCTATGGCATGAGGCGTCTGTACGTCATTTTGGGCTCCTGTCTGTTCTACAAGGTGAGCATGTTGTGAAGTTATCCAGACATGCAGTGTAGATGAGAGCACTATTGACATTTTAAAATTTCTGATTCAAGAGTCTGATTACTTTGTGTAATGATACTGTACAGTTACAGTTAAAGTGTCCCTGATCACAACAATCTGTATCCTCTACAATGAGTTCTTGGTAAATTATATTCGTAACATGTATAAATAGTTTTATAAGGTATCAGGGGTCACTTTTAGTTTGTGTTTTTCCTTTATATGGAGGCAATGCACCCAAACAGATTTGCACCATCTTGCAAAGAATATCCTCTGCATCCAACACTAAAACACATTCTGTGTGAATGTCAAACCCACCTACTTATTTCTATGACCAACACACAGTATAAATTAAACACACAGCTTTTATCCAAAGCGACGTACAGTGAATTCAAGGTACATATATTTTATCAGGACTTGCCTTCCCCTGGGATCAAACCCACAACCTTTGCGGTGTTAACGCAATGATCTACCAGTTGAGCTAACAGGAAGGCATAAACGATATAAACATGGCTTGAGTTTGTCTCTCTCTGTACGTCATCTGTGGGTTGATTTTTAATGTCTGTCTTCAGGGATACCTCATAGCAAATCATCTGCCAAAGGAAGACCTGCTGGATGTGTGTCTGTACTGTCAGCATTACTGTCTCCTGCCGCTGTGGTCGGAGCAGCGGGTGGGGCAGCTGGTGGTGTGGAGGGAGGTTTTTCCTCAGTGGAGATCCCAGCCCAGCCCCACCTCACATCCCGGCTTCTGCAAACCACACGGACGCCATTTTCTGCTCATAGTGGGGCTGGTAAGGGATCATTTATCATTGTGACACATTTGGGACTCTTTCTGAAGCTGTGTGGTTATGTTGAAAATCTTATTTTAAAGGCAGATCTTGTTTTTTATCGGATACATACAAATGCATACAAACAGCATTAATTTATAGTGTGCAGTATCATATATTAATAGAAGTAATCTATTACTGTGTAAATGCATGCCTACAACAACACATATAACACATAAATAATTAAATCTGAAGTATATAAATCCAAGAGAACATAAAACGTAAATATATGCTGAAACATCATATTCACAACCCTTCTGTATGTTTGCAGAGACACTTCATGCAGTGTGTATTGCTGGAGGCTGGAGGCTGTGCCTCCTCTGCTCTGGGATGTCCTGGTCCTGACTGCGTTTATGTGGATCAGGTCAAAGCTACAGTCCTTCAACTAGAGAGTCTCGACGCAAGTATTGAGAAGCGCCTCTTTGCTCCACCCACTCCATGCTTGTCTTGCGCTGATTGGTTCCTTTCTGCTGGTGGGCGGGACCGACAAGATGGCATCGGCAGTTCACCGATTCTTAATCGTTTGACAGCAGCCATCAAACCCCCAACGTCAAAGGCCATTGGTCGAAGTTTGTTTGGGGACATGGGGTCAAGTTCAACAGGGGCAAAGGGGCAAAGGTCAGGTCCACAGAGGGGTCTGTCCGATTGCGGGAGTGAGGGTCACTGGGAGGGGGCGGTGTCCTTCACCTCAGGTTTGAGTCCACATGCCACACCTGACGCAGTCTGGAAGAAGCCCTTTAGTGTGACGCACAGAGAGTCACTCGGGTCAGGAGGGTCCGACGGCAGTGGAGGAAGTGCTGGTTTTCTCAAGGTGTTAATCTTGTTAATTACATCATTTATGTGACATGCACTGATGTTTTAATCTATATGTGTGAGTCTCATGAAACAGTCCAGGTAACATATTTCACCCCAAAAACAAATAACAGGACATTTTGCATTTAAAAAAATGTCCTGTGTTTAGGAACATAAGGAATTATATTCTAGTTTACCAATAAAGCACTCCCTCCCAATTCATACAGTTGTACTAAGAAAATATATTTTATATACAGCTGCAACCTGTGAAACTTCTTTGGTTAAAAATGAAATAATAAATCGGTTGTGAAAATAGTTGCAGCATTAATAACTTGCTTTTATAGCGATTGTTTAGAATTTAAAAGCACAATATGCAATTTTGCTGCTAACCGTCACATATACAAAACAATAACAGGGCAGCTACTAACCTACACATAATGACCAATTTTGATCTTCATTTAAGTTCTCTCTCTGCTTGGGTCATTTAATTCACCCATGCTGTTAGGTTTACTGGAGTTACATTTGGCGACAGAACCTGATGTAAACAATAGCAAATAATTGTCTGTAATTGGTCCGTGATGAGTGATTGGCATGCTGGACACTACAACTGCATTTTATTATAAGTCAGTGTGTTGCCGTGGGTTCCACAACAGTACTAGCGGAAACGTCGGAAAATGTGCTCAATTGTCAAGAAAACAAGATAAGTAAGATAAGAATGTATAACATTAGATCAACAAGATGAAAATGTATTTAAAAATTGTATAAACAAAATATAATTTAGTGTTTTTGCATTTTCATTGGACTTATACACATATTATGTATTTTGTGAGATCTAGCTGTATGATGCTAATATAATGCACATTCTTCATAGATACAATAACTTAGATACAATACATAGATACAATAATTTGCTAGAGAAATCTTGCACGAATCTTGTCACATCTCAGACATTTCAAGTTGATCAATCTGTCAACATTTCAAAAGTCAAGCTGTATATATTTCACCACTGCAGAATTTGCTGCATTTGAATTATGATGGGAGCATCTATTGTTGAGCATGTGCTCTGAGCTCTTTCCAGAATCATGTCTTGTGTAGCTGCATCAAGCTCAAACTTCACTCATCTGAGTTTAGCTAACTACACACATTTGACAGAATGGACATCCTGGACAAACGCTTCTGGCTCACAGTTTCTCATAGAGAGGGACACTCAACCAAATGCATGGAAACTAGCTTTCATCACATATATTGAATCAGTCGACTTAGATTTATGGTTAGAGCAGTAGCCACTTTATTAGATTAAATCCTGGTACACAAAAGAGACTTTTATAAAACCAGGTCAGACAACATTCAACCCAAGATATATTACTGGAAAAACAGGCCAAACCCTTCTATACCATTTTTGTCTGTTGGTTTGTTACTGCTTAGGCTTTATTTGTTTTGTTTTTTCAGGTTCAGCAGAGAGTATAATGATAGGAGATGGATCATATATAAATGGAAAGTTCAGTTGTCTTTACAGTTCAGTTGTCTTAATGATAGAAACATCATCACAAGAATGTTGGCTGCTAAAATGAAAGTCTTGCCCTCCAGCTAACAGCCAATAAACAGCCAAGTTTCTTTACTCTTAAACATGCAAGCATATTAGTATCTAAAAATACTGCTTTCCTGAGTGATTTGAGCTGAAGCGCAGTTTTTGATAACATTTCCTGATTATAGACATGTTTTTAGAACTGAATTTTGACCAGTATGTTTACAGGTTTAGGTCTTTCCACCTGTGAGTGGTGTTACCAATGTGGTTGCCAAGTAACTGACATTACTAATGCATATACTGATTTCTGTACAATTTTTTTTAACTGTGAAATATTTAAATCCTCACTTTAATCTGTGCTTTTGTCTTTTCATGTTTTGTCAGATTCCGAGGTTGAAGTATCCAAACTCCTTCTACCTGGGCTCCTTGAGGAAAAGTCTGACAGACAGGGAAACAGAGGAAATGCACAACATTCTCAAGTGAGTTCCACATCTCTACCTGGTGTGGGTAAGGTGCTGTAAGGTGCTCCATCCTCTAATGTTTGTCTTTTGCAAAGAAATTAATAAAAGGTCAGCAGATTCTATCTGGGCCTAGTGACTGAGTAAGCAAGTAAATTAACTTCATGTCTTGTTCAAACTGCTTAGAGAATCACAGTTTTCATGTGTGTTTTGACAGACTAACCGCAGGTGCTGAGAACACACTGTTCCATTATGTCCTGATGGAAACAGTGCAGGGCATCTTCATCACACCCACACACAGAGAAGTTCTTCAGCTCGGTGGATCCATCCATCCTCAACTCATCCAAAATTTCTATCACTGCTGTCTGTCCATACGGCACATTTTCCAGCAGAGCATCCCGACACGGGTAAACTCACGAGACTCAATTTACAATTATTATAAAATTGATTTTTATATTTGTTTTAATTATTTTAAAATTGATAATATTTGTCAAGTGGTCAGTTGAAAAGCAGACTGACACGGACACTGTGCTCAGAACTGCAGGAAGTTCTCATCCAGTTTGCTTTTTCTCTGCACTTTCACCTGCAGTCCAGTGTTCCTGTGAGGGTTTGCCTTTCATAGAGGTGTTGAGATTGTGGAAAAGGCAAATGCCTCCACCATGGGCTCACATTCAGAATGATGTAAACCTTTGGGGATCAAAATTAGGGAGCAGATGATAAGTTAGGAAGTGTTTCATTATTCAGCCATATATAGCAGGCGTAGCACATAGTGGAACATGATAGTAACATAATAGTAATACGTGTGCAAAAATATAGAATGTATACAAAAAGTTAAACAGAAGACATGAGTGTGAGTGCAATGTGTCCTGTTATGGCAGGGGTTGAGACCTGAGGAATGGAGACTCTAGTCTGAGATGGTTGAACCGATTTGAAGGCGGTTCAGCCATGTGGAAGTAGATCTGTTTGCATTCTTCTATCTCTGTTCTTTTCTGTTGGGCATTCTATGCAAGTGGGGGACTTTATACACCACCCCTGCTCAGGGCTGTGGAAGCTATGGGTCTGGCCCCAGGGGGGACAAGCTCTGGTCTCTCAGCTGAGGAGATCATCCTAAACTGTAGCACTCCATTTTTCTGCTTCAAGTGATGGATCTGTGCTTGTAATGACGGTAAACAAATGGAAGCTGCAATCACTATACCCTGTTTGAGCTGTAGAGGCCTATTTGGTATTTTGTTATTGGTGTGTATTTTTGTATCTTTTTTCAGGGGTCAAAACATACAGTCGTAACCAAGTCATTTTTATCATAATTAAGTCGCTTTTGGAGTCTAAACTATGTAAATGAGGTTGTGTTCACTTTGGCAGCCATGTTTGTTTTTTGTATTTTTATTTTTGTATATTCATATATGTTTAATGTTTGCGTTGCAGGATCGGAGAGGGTCAGACCGGCCACAGAGCACTTGTGGTTTGGGTCCTGTCAAAGAACATGGTGTTCTGTTTCAGTGCAAACCTGAAAATTGGACCGATCAGAAGAAACCAGCTCCTACAATGACATACTGGGTTATAGGGTATATATTACACAGCTTTTATTATGAGTTACTGCTGGCTACGTGGGTAACACTGTTGCCACACAGGCCATCTGTTTATGTGTACACCACCTCTGGCCCTACAGGCTGGTGACCCTGGGTTCTGACCCTGAGGAGGACAAGTGGGTTGAGAGGATGGATGAATTCCTAACCCTGATAAATCAGTGCTTGGCATCTGTATTTACAGTTTTTAATTCAGTTCCTGAAATAGCTCAAAATATTTAATGCTGGAAGCTCAGCAACTTTTTCCTAAATGTATTT
>JBAJNP010014726.1:0-10666 GCA_036877545.1 Yasuhikotakia modesta | reverse complement strand
GTCAAACTTCTCCAAAGCTGCAGAACTTCCAGTAGTGGATTGTCGGGATGGATGGGAATACGACAACAGCACGTTTAAATCCACTCTGGCCACAGAGGTGAGAGTTATAATAAAGTTTGTAGCACTTGTAAGAAGCATGTAAATTGTCTTTAAGTCACAGCACGACTCTGTGGCTTCTGTTGTGTTTGTGACTGTAGTTATATGGGCTGTGACTAAAAGGCTGTAGGTTCGATCTCTGTGTTTTTTTCCGTCTCCAAGTGGGATCTGGTGTGTGATGACAGAGGCCTGAATAAAGTCGTGGTGACCATCTTCTTCATCGGCGTGATGTTCGGGGCCATTTTCTTTGGAGGCCTGAGTGACAGGTGATGTTTGTTTTCCCAAAATAATAGGAAACATGCATAACTAAGAAAAGTTTCTGTTTGCACACAGATTTGGCCGGAAGCCGCTGCTGCTGGTGTCGTACGTATCAGGCATGAGCTTTGCGGTGGCCAGCGCCTTCTCCTCCTCCTTCATCATGTTTGCGGTTCTCCGGTTCTTCACTGGTTTCACCATCACTGGGATCATCATCATCTCATCCGTCCTCAGTGAGAAACCCTCTGAGGTTCTTCTGTTAGCAGGTCCAGCTGAGGTCACTGCAGATGTTTGTGCTCGTGGTTTCAGATGTGGAGTGGGTGGACATCAGACACAGGAGGTTGGTGTGTGTGATTGACAGCATGGCCTGGGCCTGTGGAAGTATGTCTTTATCTCTGATGGCTTTCTTCGTGAGGGACTGGAGATGGTTGACTGTCATCGTCACGTCACCTTTGCTTCTCTGCACGATCCTCTGGAGGTAAAGTCTGAATTATCAAGGAGAACATTTTGAGCACCCGTTCTCAAATAGTCAGACTCACTTACCCAGCTAACAGGGAACATTTTCAAAACGTTGGCGAATGTTTTGTGTAGGTTATCAAAAATGTATTGCAGCAACGTTGGTAAGATTTTTGACACTATATTATATATCAAAAATGTCATTTTTAAGTCATTAGTGTAATGTTTTAAAACATTAAGGACATTAAGTTTTTAATAACATTATTTTAACTAAGAACTCATTTTAACTGAACCTTTTGATAATACAGTTTTTAATGTTTCTATAACTGAATGGAAATCTTAGGTAAACCCAAAACTGTTTGTAAGAGTCTGTGGGTCTGTATGTTGTTCAGACTGTAGAACCGTATCACAGACCCAAATGTTTCTGATGTAGGTGGGTTCCAGAATCGGCACGATGGCTGATAGTCAACGGAAAAACACGTGAAGCTCATTATTATCTTCATAAATGTGCCGTGATGAACCGCAGAGAGGAAGTTATTCTGAGAATTCAACCTGAGGTGAGAAATGGATATATTGAAATATATTATATTTTACATTTTTATAATGCTGGTCTTTTCAACAGAGTTACAAAGCAATTTTAATAGTTTAACATGTACATTGTCTCTACATTGCCCTTATATTATCTTCCTAGACTCTCTCTGGCATCACAGTTACAGAAACAGGAATAAGAAAATATTCTTACCTGGATCTTGTAAGAACACCTAAAATGAGGAAACTGGCTTTATTAACAGGAACTATATGGTTTGTTAATGAACTTTACAAATGATCAACAAACACTTATGAATTCAGTGATGAATGAAAGTGTCGCTCCTGCTTACGGCTTATAAATCTCACGATTAAAATTATTTTTGAAAACAGATGTTTTAGATTAAGGCGGAGGCTTAGAACTTCAGCTGTGTTTGCACATATTTTAGTCGCATTAATGCGTTTCATTCGCAGGTTTTGTGTTGCCACTGCATCCTATGGGATGGGTCTTAACATCGCAGACTTTGGGCTAAACTTATACCTGACTCAGTTTGTGTACGGAGCCATTGAGGTTCCAGCCAAACTGAGCATCTATTACCTGCTGGAGAAGATTGGGAGACGTAAAACAGAAACTGGAGGTCTCCTTTTGGGTGGAATCGGTCTCATGATTAACATATTCATACCCAGAGGTGAGACCAACGATGAGAAACGAGGTTTGATGCATTTTAATACTTTATTCAGTCATGTAAGTGTGTTTAAACTCTTTCAGGTCAAAGGCTTGGACGGACTGTTGTCGCTGTTTTGGGTCAAGGTTTCTTAGTGGCAGCTTTTGCTACAATTATATTATACAGCTCTGAGCTTTACCCCACTGTTCTCAGGTAAATGTTTCATTAAATTTTTACTTAAATGTTTTATATGAATTGTGGCCTTATGGAGTGAATTTTACATATTTAAATAATAAAAAATTTGTTATGTTGAAGCATGTGTGTGAAGAATTTGTGTGGTTCCTCTAGGCAAAATGGGTTGGGCTACAACTCCTTCCTCGGCCGCCTGGGTGTGTCCTTGGCTCCTCTTGTGCTGCTATTGGACAGTGTCTGGGGGCTCCTCCCACAAATCATTCTCTGTTCTGTGGCTCTGTTTGCTGGTCTGGTGGCCTGGCAGTTACCTGAGACACGAGGCCGGAGTCTCCCTGAAACCATAGAGGATATTGAGGGTTCTGGGTAAGTCATAACCTGTAAAGTCTAAGATTACTTAAGGAACTTAGTTGACTTAAGTAACAGTATTAACTAACAGTATTTTTGATATTATATGATATATAACATTGAAAAATTAATTTTCTGATAACCTTAACAGCACCTTTAAAGAACATTCTGAGAACATTCCCTGAATGTTTACAATAGTTTTATAAAGTCACAGTTATATGTCATTGTACTCACTGAAATAACCAGTTTTTTTACAGACAGGACGCAGACATGCAGACATCTCTCCAGCAAACGCACATGTAATACAAGCAAGGACCGTGATCTGAATATTATTGTGTTTTATTGATTTATTTTACTGTGCTGTAAAATAAATGTACTGCAATGCTGTGAAAACTACAACATCTCTGTAGTAAAGAAATACATTTAAATGAAGCTGTCATGACTTATAAGAAATGAGATCACGTTTTAATGATGACAAACATTATTTTTGTTACGGCTTACATGTTAAAGGGGACCTAGAGTCAAGATCTGATTCTTTCTTGTCTTGTCAGAAAATGGCAGTATGTCCCCCTAAAGAACATGAGAAAAGTTCTAGACATTTTGAACCACTCAATTGAATAAAAATGTGTGCCTCTGTCTCCCAATTATGCTGTCATGCTAATATTAATACTTGACTTGATGATTGAATTAATATTAATGCTACTGTGGCTCAGATCTATTTGACAGAGTTAAAAAGTTTGTTGTTATGCACCATGACCACAAGAGGACGTGTGTTCACAGTGTGCAAAACACAAGCCCAGGTCTCCGGTCCGGGGTCTTTCAGAAACTTCCAGAATAATGAAACAAAATGTGTTTGTTAGCTGGTTTGTTGTAATAAAAAACTGAACATCTTGACAGTAGCTTTCACCAGTGTAACATGAATTTTATTACAAAATATTTATGCTCAAGAAAAGCAAAACATCAAAAGATTTTAATCTCACCAATAGTCAAAATAGGTAAAAAAAAATCCATTTATTTTATAAAAATTGTTACAAATTCCAAACAAGTTCTGAAAACTCATTGAACTGCAGAGAACTGCATTATATAGTTGAGAACATCAAGCAAATCTGGAATGATGTCCAATGGTTTATATTTATAACAGTAGTAACATCTAAATCATTAATTATGATTAAAACATTAATAAAATTAAACATGGATCTACAGCAATGTGTTCTGTACAGCATAAAACCTTCACCCTGCCAGTCATTTCAGCAACACAAACGATTGGCCGGATGTCCCTCAAGAGGGACGGAGCCATAGACACCCTTTAAATTCATTGGTGGGGCCAAAGGAGCACCGGCTCTGATTAGGGTTCAGGGTCAAGGGTCAATCTCCATGGGAATGATAGTAAGCATGACGTCCTCATTGCCTCGCCGAACGACCACACGTAAAGTGGTGTCATTTTTGATGGCTGCGCTCACATCCGTTGCCGCAGAGATTTGCTGACCATTGATGGAAATGATGACATCATGTTCCTTAAGTCCACCTCTACAAAAGAGAAAATATAATATTGTTGGGCTTCCCAGAATTAAAGCGCTAACACTGAACACGTGCATTTCATTAACACATCAACATTAAGAACCTAGTGGCTCTATGGCTGCAGAACATTCATTACCTGAATGGCTTTTAAAATATATTTTAAATATATCTGCATCTATATTGGGTCACTCAAAACACTCAGATCTCCAGGGCAAACAATAACGTCTTTGATTCTATACTAGATTTCACAAGTACTTTCTGTTTGTTGGACTATAACTGTGATATTTGCTGATCATGTGTTATGCGTTTGTGAATCATAAGTGTATTGGTGTTATGTGATGTGCTGGGGAGGGAGTTGGACTGACGGATTATATCAAATAACTTTAACACATGGAACTACAATCCTTGACTGACCCTCAGAAACACTTTATCTTAACTTTGCACACTTTTAACTTTAACTTTGTTTCTGACAGGCACATACTAAAGACACCTAAAACGCTTATGTGAGTCTACAGGTATGATGTGGCAATGAAAGTGGAAATTATGTTATTATTTATATTACCTCAGTTTATTTTCAGACCTGCATGACTTTATTTTATCCACAGAACACCAAACAAACAAAACTAGAGAATATACTGGAAACTCTAGTCTGTGTATAATGACAGTAAATGGGAATCTGGCGGACAGAAAACTGACAGAAAAAATAGAATAAACAGAAAAAATTCAGTTTTATTTATAAGCTTTCTCATGAGGAGCTAAAAACGGGCCCCTCAGATGAACATGTACTGGTATTATAATACTTGGGACACACACACACACACACACAGTTTTGTGTGTGTGAACAGTATAAATTTAAAACATGTAAAGGTAAGATAAGCCAAATTCACACAGAGCAAACGGCCAGTAAAACGGCCTCCCAGCGCGGACACAACCTCTGACACGCTCGGCATTGTGGGATGTGGAGTTTGTGTGACTCACGCTGCAGCTGGAGTTTTCGAGACGACCTCGACGACATAAGCCCCTGATGTGATGTCAGGAAAGTCTTGCAGGCGTCCTCTCAGCTCTTTGGACAATCTGAGAGAAGAAATAAATACAATTACATCAAAACACAAAACACACATCAATAACAATCTGTGTAATGGTGCTACAAAGTTAGCAGATGATCATTAGAATCAGCAGGAAAATGGAAAAGGTTTCAGGGTAATTTTGAGGCAACTTAAAAATGTTCATTGTATTGCCTTCATGTATTTTTACAGCTTTCCAAACACTTTCTGTAGGCACAGAGTTTTATTAAAAAAACCATTCAAATGGAAAGGTTGATAAAAATGTTTGTATCTGTTTGAGGTGTGACTGTGAGGCATTGAGTTGTTTAATGGTTGTGTACTTACGCTGGAGTGAGCGTCATCATCCGAACACCGATGTATTTTTTCTTCATTGCTTCACGTCCTGTCAGAGGAACACAATATAACCACAGCAAAGAACAAAACGCTCAGATCAGTTTATCTCAGCCTGGATGTGGATAATGTATGTTGTACCCCTGGTCTGTCTGTCGTACGACTCAGCAAGAAACTGTCGTATCTTGTCTGATGGAATAGCAAAAGAAATTCCTGCTGTCACCTTTAGCGTGTTTATCCCGACCACTTCACCATCCTACGGGACACAAAAACATGCAAACGATGTTTATAATGAGAGTTTTTACCAAACCTTCATCTTACCAGGGTAACATTACTGTCACACCAGCCACATGCATGCTGAGAACGAGCTAATCATTAGCACACATCTGTGCTTTATGGAAACGTGACTATTGTAATATTTATCTCATTTATGTTACAGTTACGGAATGAGAAACACTCACCAGATTGACTAATGGACCCCCTGAATTTCCATACTGTAAACGAGAGACGTGTTAAACGTTTTGTGTGTCAGACGTGTTTGTCTTTATGCTTCAGTTTGTGTGTTAACGGACCAACGTTAAGCGTTGCAAAGAAACGAATGCAATAGTTTGAATCTGCACACAGTCAGCATTTGAAAGACTGTAATAATTACATTAAACACGTACGTTAATGATGGCATCAGTCTGTATATAATCCATATCAGAGTTACGCAGACCCAATTCTTTACCCCCCCTCTGCGTGGTGCTCACAATCCCTGTGGTAACCGTGTTCTGGAGGGAAAATGGGCTGCCGATGGCAACCACGAATTCTCCTGGTCTGAGGTCAGCCGATCTCCCAAGCAAAAGTACAGGAAGCTTATTCTGTGGGTCAAAAAGAAACGTTTTTACATTATACAGGCATCCAGGAGACAGAAATATTCAAACCCTTCACAATCTCACGCCTTGCAAAGTTTATAAAAGAACTTTATTTGTTATTCAATAGCGGCCGCCCAACGCAGCTGGTTTTGACATTTTTGCAACTTTATAACACAGTGATGTGATATAAATGGTGAAACTGTGGCACAATAATTCAACCCTTTAATTTCCTTTGCCCAGAACCGCCACACAAACAGCCTGTTCCAACCCCTTACATCTGCTCTCAAGCGTCTGCTTAACAGAGGCTTGTATTTTAATTTCAGATCTCTGAAACCTTATCGCCAGGCAACTTTTTGACGTCACAGGAAAAGCCGTTTCCCCTTCCTGTGGGATATCAATTATGGAATCTGGGAATTATGGAAGAACTTGATTGATATGAACAGAAAACAAAGTGAATAATTATTTAGGTTTCCCTAACATTCAAATATGTAAATAAACGTATGTCACTGGTTTAAAAGAATGACATCATCCAGTGACATCATCATCGCTTCAAAACTCACAGCACATATTAGCCACAGCTAAGCTGCGTTGATCGTTTTGTGTCAATGTGGCACTTTGGTCAAACGTGTTTAACATGCATGAAACCTTAGATTCCATGTAACATCTACACGTAAAACCACCTGAACGCTTTTCTTCATTTCTCACTCATATTCCTCACCACAGGATGACTAAAAACTGCTCAGAACTCAAAATATAGGCTATCACTGGTATGTTATGACAGTCATTGATTATACAACACAACAGCTGTCAGGACAGCCAACAGCTTCATAGTTTGCTGGTTAAATTAATTGGGAGGCCTGGTAAGTTCATTAAACACCAGAGTCATGCTGGGTTCAGCTGGTTGAGAGGTTTAGCCGGTTACAAGGATGCCGGTTTGAAGTTCACTGAAGATCACTGGAGTTCACTGAAGGTCACCAATCCCTTATAAACCAGCAGAACACCTGCATCCATCTGACTTAAAAATGCACAACAGATCCGAGTTTTCCAGATGTCTCCGCAGTCTGGGAATACCTGACTATCTGGAGCAAGTAAATCTGTCACACACATCACCTGAAGAGAAAAGCTTAGAAAACAGCACAGACACGGTAAGACTGATGGAGATCTCAAAAAGACACAGAAGATACATGTCACAAGACAAGCAAAACAGGGTTTAATCTACTTCCAGAAGAGAGAACAGACATCTCTGATCTCACTTACTGTAAACCAGACTGTTCTTACTGTAAACACATTCCAACCTAAACAAAAACTGATGTTACAGCCTATAAAATTAGTTGTGATTTAGCTTCATGTTGAGTTCATTCTAAACAGCGGCCTGTAGAGTAATGAGCCACGTTTAAAATCCACTGCATTTTAACAGCCTAGCGAAGGTTCACGCTAATATTAGACTGGAGTTTCCAGTCAGATTGCTTTTCACATGCCCCAGGAAAAATGTGTGTGTGCCTTTAAATATCAGTTCACGTTTACTCACAAGCCAAACAAAAGTGGGAAAATTATTCTGAGGAAGAATCCAGGGACATAAAAATATTCCATACAGTAGAAATGAGGAGACTAGGTAACTGAGACCACCATTTAACTCATACTAACTAACTCATATCTAACTCATATAACTCAGTATTCATACTGTTTCCACATTCCTAGCTAACAACAAATGTAGGTTGTAAGAACATTTCCTTAACGTTAGATGACAAAACCTTTCAGTTGTTTTAAAAGTTCTAAAAGAAAAAAGTGGCCAGAATATTCGGACAAACATTTGTTTAATTCTCTGGGAACTATTCCTTTAAATGAGTCACTAACCAGTCGGCCACATTAACGCTCTGGATTGAATTTTAGGTCAATGGAACGTTGATATTCCAAAGAAAACTGTTTGTTTGCCATGTATTATAGCTCTTTGTTTGGCACATGACCAGAGCAAGAAACCAGAGGCAGACGGAGGACACAAGAGATTCAAAATGAGCTGAGACTGGAAAATGATTCACTTCCCTGAATCATCTCTGAACTGGGAAACAGGAATCTTGGCAGGTTGAACAATTTGCAGAGGAACTTCCCAGCTAACAATGTTAAGTTGTATAAATGTTTCCCTAATACTTCCATTAATTAACAAAAACATTAAAGATTTAAAGATAATTTATTTTAATACTGTAATGTTTTAAAATATTTTCTAACAACTTAAGAATAAAGTTTTTGAAAGATATGACACATAATGTTAAAAAACATTATATAAACGTTACTGCAGGAATGATTTTTCAGAACTTTGAGAGAACATTTAAAGAACATTAGCCAATGTCCTGAGAATGTTTCTTGTTAGCTGGGCAGTCATCTCCGGGTTGGGAAATAGGAATGATGGGAAGCTCAACTAATTGCAGAGGATCGTGGATTGAGGTTGAAACCTCAAAAGCTCCTCATACTTTGCCTCAAATATTTTTGAATGTCCGCTCACACCACATCTCCTCTCCTTCTGTGAGAGGAAAAACTCTTTCCTTCTTTCCTGTTTCTTTTGTCTGGCCTGCTGAAGACAGACTGTTGCTTTTCCAAGAGACAGACAGCCACCAATAAAACGAGAAAAAGGAAGAAAAAAGCATGAAGGACAAAATATTGTGGAGAAAATAAGAGACGATCTCTTCTGCTCCTCTCAGTTTATTCACCATGTGTAATTGAGTGTGATATAAAGCCTCTCTTTTATTTTTTTGTCTCTCCCTCTCTCTCTCTCTCTCTCTCTCTCTCTCTCTCTCGCTCACACACACACAAAACAACTGCGACTGACTCAAACAGGGCTAAACTCTTCAGCAGATGGGCTTTAAAGGGCCCACCGTGAGTCTGACACACACAGAGTCTGACAGAGATCTCAGAGCCCTGACACTGTGGCATCTGTTTTGGTTACAGAGACCAGGATAAGAAGCAAATTCAGGGATCTGATCCTGGAACAGCATGTGTTCTTTACACACTGGATCAGATTAAACGTAGTAGTTCTCTGCAGGATGCAGTTCTGAGGTCCTGAGAGATTTTGAGCTTGTATTTTTTGTTTGTCTTACCGGTGGATGGATCTTAATGAGGGCGATGTCTGCTTTTTCATCAACATCTTCGATCTTCGCATCATACGAGGTTCCGTTTTTAAGCTCCACCTTCACGCGGTTTCTGTTGGCGACCACGTGTGCGTTGGTCACGATGAAGCCGTCATCGGACACCACGAACCCTGAGCCGCTCGCCACGGCCATCTCTCGCTTCGAATACACCATCCTACAAATGAGAAAGAGTGGGAAAAATAAACGAGAAGGTAAAGGAACATTTTTAAATTATCCAGTCAAACTTTTGACTATGAGACAAATGCTCCAACATCACATGGATTTGGATTTTAATGCACATCAAATACCCAGGGAACGTTCTCTAAACATTGGCTAACATTCTCCAAATGTTTTCTTATGTTATTAAAAATGTTCTTGCAGAATGTATTTTAAACCTTATTGTTTATAAGTTTTTAGTGGAATGTTTTAAAAACTTGACATAATTTTGAATAATGTTCTTGTAACCAAGAAATTGTTCATACAACTGGACATCCTTTCAATGCAATATTTTTGACACATTTGTTACTCAATGGAAACGTTGTGGAAATGTTCTTACAACCTAAAATTGTGAGCTGGGTAACGTTTCACCCACAGGTGAAAATCTTACTTGCGATAGAGTTCAATATGAACCACGGCAGGAGCGATTTTCTCCACAACATCAGCGATGAAGTTGTACCTGTATCTCAGGCTGCTGGGGTTCTCATGAGCTGCTGGAGGACATAGAGACAAACAACAGATTGACAGGAAGCAGAAACGTACAGCAGAGGACAAACATTTGTACATGTGAAACGACGTCACCTGACAGGGACAGAACATTAGACCAGCCATTAACTGGAAAAGTCAACTGGTGGAAGTTTGTATAAATAAACACAGGGCTTCTGCTGCTTAAAACACAAAGAAAAACTGTGTTTTTAGGACGGACACAGACACACAGACAGACACACAAACAGACACACAAACAGACACACAAACAGACACACAGGAGTAAGACAAAAACAGACACACACACACAGTGACACGTGAGTTGCCAGATCACAGAACTCTCTTTAAAGGTTGTGTCTGGAAATTTTGAACCTCGCTCTCTGTAATTTCACCATAAAGAGAAACGAAGTGAGACATTTTTTCCCTTTTAACCAAAGAGGTTTATCATCAGCACTCAGACGCTCATAATAAACATTCTTCTGTATGAAATAAAGTGTGTGAAGTTGCTCTTTTCTGCGCTTTCTTTCTGTAGCCCCAAGTGTCAG
>JBAJNP010014725.1:0-10666 GCA_036877545.1 Yasuhikotakia modesta | reverse complement strand
TTTATCTATTATTTCTATGTCTGTCTGTCTGTCTGTCTGTCTGATCTGCTAGATATGATCTGAGCTGATCTCATGTGCCACAGAACACCTGCAGAATTGACTTTTACTCGTGCAAATGACTGTTGATGAGAAAATTAAAGAACACACAAATATGCTACACAACTGATTTAAAATGAGTGTTTTATCTTATTGTTATTTCTCTACATAAATGAGCTCTTATTTCTGCTGCCGTGTCTTATTTACTGGCTACATCTACATCTACTTTTTTATCTTCTTTTGTCACATTTTGCCACAAACTGTGTGTCATGTTTAAATGTATATTTCAGTCCAATGTGAATGTGGTTTACTTTCAGTGACGTTAACATTTGTGATTTCTTTGTCTGTCAGAGGAAGAGCTGCCCTACAGTGGGAGTCTGAGTGTGTCTGATGTATCCTGGGATAGCTTTAATGTGTCCTGGACCACTGAGGAGGGCCTTGAATTTGAGAGTTTTGTGATTGAAGTGGCAAATACAGCAGGTGGCCCAGAAACACAGAACCTTTCAGTATCTGGTGATGCTCGTAGTTTGTGGATGTCTGGGCTCAGCCCCAACACGTCCTATGTAATTGCATTATACAGAGTGCACCAGGGCTCTGTTCTGGGCCCAGTCTACGTTGAAGCCACCACAGGTACACCACAGGCTTTCAAGTACAAAAACCCTTTCATCTTTTACGTCTTGCCTCTTTCTTAAACTTTTCTCTCGTTCTGGCCTTTCTCAAGTCTGGATGGGAGCTGTGGTGTCAAACAGGTGCTTCTGTGCTCTAAACATTTCTTTTCATCCATCTTTTAAACCCTCAGGTTTGCATGGGTTAATGAGAATGCTGAATGCACACTGGATGTTGTTATTGGATTGTCCGTAATATTTGTTGACTATGAAACAACTAATTTTAACAAACCCTGTTGATTTTATTACCTCTCCTGTTCCAGCCACTGTGTGAGTCCTGATGTTTTTCTGCATCATGTTTTAATCCATTGGGTTCCAGTTAACATCAGAGCTTTGTGCTTGAGAATAATGGGTGTGATCATCCGAATGCATGAAGCCCCGTCTCATAAATTCACTGCATTGTGGTGAGTTTTGATGTGCTGCAGTGTTTGCAACATATTTCATCATTTAAAATGTCATTTCACTCATCTCACCATCATCACCAGCATGAGATTTTGATGTTATGATGATGACTGTGTTTTCACAGATGAGTTATGCACAGTAAGACCAGAAACAAGCATGAGGAAAGAAAATGAGGTCAAGTTTTGATTTCAATGCTGACTTCATAGCACTTCATTTTTATTTTCAACCTTAAAGCTGCGATCCAACTTTATTCTCTCTAGCGCCATCTATGTTTGAAACGTAACATTTCGACAGCTTAAACCGTGAATTACTATTATAAACCTTCTGTGAATCATGGTAAAATAAGAGACAGATCTGAACTCTGAGCTGTTATATACTTGGTTGATTTTTATTGTTTTAATGCAAATGTACAGATTGCAGCTATAATCAGAGTGTGGTTTCAGAAATCAATGTGACAAAATATGTTTGATTTACAATTTAATGTTAAATTAAATAACTAGCCTCACATATGTAAGTAGCTACTAGCATTTAGTATTTTAAGTCATTTATTGTTTAGGTGAGGTTTCTCTGACATGCTCTAGGGTCTCTAGCATGAACAAACTTTTGTTCAAACTACCAAGTTCTTATTTCACCTAGTTGTCAGGAAACAGACTGATTCACACTAGATCTGTTCACACTAGCTGTTCACTGAAAACAACTGAAAGCGTGAGGAAAACAAACGATCTTCCTTCTTCTGTTGTTCACGCACACTAACTCTCTTCTCTTATCGGCCTGTTTTGACACTACAGTGAACAAATGCTAGAAAATATCCTCAACATATATAAACTAAACAAAATAGAGTCTTTGAATTTTTGTTCTGCTTTGGGTTATCGGAAGATAATCATTTTCCATAATCACAGAGGAAGAAGTAGGTCAACTTTTTCAATATCAAACTACAGCGCAGACTGCTGTCTGATCAACTCTTTTCTCCTGTAGACACAGATGCAGTCGCTGGCAGATTGTTTGTGTCCAATGTAACATCTGAGAGTTTCACCGTTTGGTGGAATGAGACAAAAGGAGATATTGAAGGTTTTGTTCTGGAGATCGTAGACTCCAGCTGGCAGAGAGAGCCAGTCGAGTATAATCTGTCTCGGCGTACACAGTCATACGACATCACCGCCCTCAAACCCAACACTGATTATATTGCCTACCTCACTGGAGTGGTGAAAGGTCGCAGAACAAACTCAGTCAGCGCTGTCGCCTCCACAGGTAACCGACGCTCCCTCTTTTCCTGCTGTCTTCTCACGCGCCATTCCAACTCACGTCTTTCCTTTTGATGTGATAACATGACTTATTGAAAAGCTAGCTATCCCATCTAACAGGGAACATTTTCAGAATGTTGACTCTCAGTCTTAGTTCTCTATCAAAAACATTTTTTCATTTAATTATATAACATATATCAAAACCTTTTTTTCAGTTTTAGGGGAACATTTAAACATTTTTACAGAACTAAAAAATGCTTGAAAAATGTATTTAGAACAAAGCAACAACGTTGTACAGCCAGAACATTCTGAATAATATTTTTTAAGTTTTTTAAATGACTTAATGAAAAAGTTGGTAATGTTAAAACTGTTAGCTGAGTGTTAGTTAGCATGAACAGATCTTTAAACAAACCATCAATGGCTGCTTTCTTTCCTCTGTAGCACCTGAGCCTGATTTGTCTGGACTAGTAGTTTCAAACATTACCTCAGACTCCGTATCACTCTCCTGGCGGACAGGAGAGAAGACGTTTGATCATTTTGTAGTGGAGGTGAGGGAGTTTGCTTTGCCCACGCAGGCGATGGGGCGCACTTTGCCCGGGGGGGTGCGCTCCACGGTTCTGACGGGGCTAAAAGGAGACACGCGGTACCAGATCAAGCTCTATGGCACCGCTGGTGGCACCAAAACACCTGCGGTGACAACATTAATAAGCACAGGTACTGCGGCCATGCTTTTCATTTTGATCTCTCTCCAAATACTTTATCAGCACAAATATACTTTAGAATGAGTTGGCAGGACATGATGTACGCATGAGCTACAGGAATATTTTGGCTTATTTGCAACTTCATGTCTAAAGGTGCAGATGTGTTTCTTAGATATTAAAGCTGCATCTGTAACTTTTGCTTCTCTGTCTGAAACATAAAATTGCAGGTTACTGCAGTTAGTCTCCTAACATGGATAAAAAATGATTATTATAAAGTTACTGTTGAGAATCAGGGTAAGATAACAGAGGTTGTGTTGCATACTGACCCATCATGTATATGATCAATAACTGAATATGTTCATTTATTAACACAAAAGTTATGGATTGCAGCTTTAAGTTGTAGGTAAATAAGTCGGAATATTAAATTTGTATTGATTCAGTACTGAGTTACTAATTCACACAAACTTTCTTTCATTCAGAACCTAAGCCTAAATTGGGTCCGGTGGGGGTGTCTGACACACACCCCAGTAGCTTCGTTTTGTCTTGGAGCATCGCAGCAGGGCGTTTCGATGGCTTTGCTGCGCGTATCACTGACCGTGAGCAGCTGTATGATGTTGTAGATCTCAGGCTGTCTGGAAAAGAGAGAAGCATGACTGTGTCTGGTCTTACGGACTCCACAGTCTTTGACATTGTGTTTTACGGTCTGTCTCATGGGCGTCAAACTGCATCAGTTTCCCTCAATGCTAGTACAGGTACCATCCAACTTCTTTCATTCTTCGCTGTGTTACAGAACACCAGCACAGAACTGAGAGTTTAGCGTCATACAGTATGTAACTAGCAATTTTGATCTTGCATTTACTGCAGAATCAATTGTACATCCTCATTCTGTGTTATCCCCTCCTCTAACACCCTGTCTCTGGGACCTGACTGAAACCATCTGATTCAGCGCCTTTACCCAAAGTGGAAAACCTCACTGTTTCGGACATCACCCCATACGGTTTTCGGGTGGCATGGGCTCCACAGTCACCTGAGGCCTTCAGTCATTTTCAGGTAAACGTGTCAGACTCAGGCCGCCTGCTGGAGGCTCAAGAGTTTCTAGTGCCAGGAAACCAGACCGTACTGGATGTTTTGGGCCTAATTACTGGCATTGGCTATGAGGTCAGTGTTTCTGGGGTGACAGGGAATGGGCTACAGTCTCGTCCAATCACCACAGTGGCTGTCACAGGTATCTCATTCTGCTTTCTTACTGCACTTAACCTAAGAGGTTTCGTGGCCAAAGTTTGATCTGATGTGTTTTGTTTTTAAGTGGCAGACATTAGCATACTGCCACAATAGCCTAGCACTGCTGTGGCTAGTTCTGCTAAGATAAGGAAATGTAAAAATAGTGTTACTTGAGTTCAGGATGTGAGACTTCTAACCTGCATAACGTTTGTTACTTTGCATGCCCCTTAAAGTGGCATCGATCGTGTCTCATTTGATAAAGCTTTGGTTGGGAAACGTCTACACAATAAACTACCTCTTTAACACAGTCCCTTGTTTATGTGCTAGGTCTCCTCATCATAAAGCCTTTCTCTCTGTTTCTAGTTCTTTAAGAATAATGATGCTTCACTGGTCATTTTTCCTCAAAAGAAATCTGAGCAAACACACATGGGTTGGCGTATTTAAGCTGTGTTTTTTAAAATGAGTGAACAAAAATTATTCATTCTGAGGAAACGCGTGACGTGAGGCCAGAGACAGTGAAGCAGAGACAGACATACATGAAGCCATGAACTGCAGAGATACACAGTCTCCTGCGTGAATGACATTAATGTTTTGTGATGTAATGTGCACCATTTTCATTGGCTAAGATTATACATAAACTCTGCTGGGAAGACTAGAACATTCATGCAGAATGATTGAAATATGTCTCACATATGAAAACACCTCTGCTTTCATAAATGGCTTCATTTTATTTCTATTGCATGTTCTGCTAAGATACAATGTGAAACTGTTGAGCAATGCCCGATCGCTCATCTCTGTTAAGGGTTCAACTAACACAGAAAATGGTAATACGATTCATAATGCATGAGACTGGCTCCAGTCTCAAACTCTTTCTCAGGTATGAGAAGGAAAAAGATGCATTTCCTCTCGTCAACCAGAGGCTGAACCTGAGGTAGAGCACCTGTTTGTGTCAGATGTCACCCCCGAGAGCTTCCGACTGGCCTGGACCGCAGAAGACGACATCTTTGATCGATTTGTGCTTAAAGTTAGAGACTCAAAGAAGCTGTCTCACCCACGAGAGTTTATTGTGCCTGGTGATGAAAGAACTAAAGTTTTATCGCAGCTTTTGGGGGGAACTGAGTATGAAATTGAGCTTTATGGTATCTCAGTGGAACATCGCTCCCAACCGGTTACTGCTGTGGCAAGAACAGGTATTGTGTTCAGAACCGCCTGACAAACGTAATAACTTGTGACCTGCATCATTTCTTGAGGTGCTTGGGTTGCCTGTGATGTGATGGAGGCTTTAACAACTAAACACTCTTGATTCTAAACAGGTTCTGATGCGTTAATCTGTGACACATCATTTGAAATGTATCTCTCATGATAAATTTCAAACCAGGGTTGAGGTCAACATGAAATGCTGTTCTTTCACGTTTTTCACAACGCACAGTTTCTTCATGTGCCCTCATAATGTTTACTCAAAATATGAAAATGTTCCTCTCTCTGGAATGACAGATCTTCTCTGATGATGTCATGCAGCTGGGCGGAGCCAGAATTGTTAACCTCTCATACTCACATTGTATTGTTAATACTCACAGAACACCCACTTTCCTACAGCCAGTAAAAAATCAGTTTCCAGTGAAAGAAGGAAGTCAAACCCTCCACTTGTTGAGTTATGTGAGTGAGGTTTATGCTGATTTAAAATAAATCTGAGATTTTATTAGTCATTACATTTTACAGAAAGATAAGATACTTTTTGGTTTAGGGATCAATCAGTTTGGATTTCATGTTGGCCACAACCTTGCATGTCTATCGCTCTCACAAAAACCTTCAGTGTTTGATTGATTTTGTTTACCTTTATTTCATTACTAAACCGTCAAGTTGCATTTTTGTCTCTGGTTGACAGGAGCAGTGATTGTAATTGTTGTGTTTGTTTGATGGTACTGTATGTCAGCATGCCTCCAGAACTAATGACTGATTGATGCCAGTGCTTTCATCATAACATGCATTACACCATTTCCTCCATCCAGACATTAATGGAATGGAATTAAATGACTTTGGCATGATAGTTCATTTTAAAATGGAAATGCTTGAAATTTGTGGATGTTCCTTGATATTACAACTAATGACTTTTCTCTTTAGGCATTTGTCATTGCATTAGGGAAAGTTCTCGTGTCTATGCTTTCAGTGACTGTATGGATTAACTCTGTAATCTAACCACCATAAGGATCCTGGGCTTCTCATGTTCCACATCTTCACAGTTTCTTTTGCATTTGTATGACCCACATCTGCTCTGCTTTCTCTCAGGTCTTGGAGCTCTACGAAATCTTCATTTCTCTGATGTGAAGGAGACATCGGCCATGGTTGCCTGGACTGTCCCACGCTCCCAACCAGATTCCTACAGAATCTCTTATATTCCAGTCCAGGGAGGTGAGTGCTAACAAAGATGATAGTATTAACACCAGTCATTTTTGTTTGTAGTTTAGTGATGATGGATAAATGTGCTGCTGGTGTCAGGTACTCCAGTGATACAGACAGTGGACGGGACGAGGTCTCAGGTTGGACTGGTGAATCTGGCTCCTGGAGAGACGTATCAGGTCTCTGTGAATGCAGTTAAAGGTTTGGAGGAGAGTGAACCGGTGACGGACACTTTCACTACAGGTGGGTATCACAGAACCTGTCAGAAGAGATTGTCTGTAATAATAAATGTGATTTCTGGTTTGCAGCTCTAGATACACCGAGCAGCCTGACTGCTGTCAATGTGACTGACACGAAGGCGCTGTTGCTATGGCAACCTGCAGTAGCGACTGTCGATGGTTATGTCATCACATACACTGCAGACACAGGTGAGAATCTTCTGCTGTCTGTGTCCTGACAGTCCGTTTCCTGTCTGTGTCCTCCTCTGTTTTCAGCAAGCCGAAAAAATGTTTAGCATTCAATGTAATCAAATTCATTGTGTGTGTGTGTGTGTGTGTTTATAAAGTGCCCCCAGTATCAGAGCAGGTATCTGGAAACACAGTCGAGCTTGAGCTGAGCTCTCTGGCTCCAGCGACCTCATACACAGTCAGTGTTTATGCCATAGCAAACAAACAGAAGAGTTCCCCAGCAAACACACACTTCACAACAGGTGAGTAAGAGTCACACATGAGCAGCTCATTGCTGCTGTTCTAGCGCCCCCTTTGGTGACAAGAAGTGAGATTTAAAACATTGAATACCTGTCCTGATTTAGTCCACTTGTAAATCATGAGTCTTATACAACATGCTATGTTGTTTGTTGTTCTGTACACTATACTGTACTGTACTCTGTACTGTACTCTGTACTGTAATGATTAAACTCTGCTACAGATATAGACGCTCCTCGTGATCTGGTTGTCAGTAGCATTCAGACTGACAGTGCCCAGCTGAGCTGGAAGCCGCCGCGAGCCGCCATCACAGGTTTCATCCTGACCTATCAGTCATCTGACGGCTCTGTCAGGGTGAGGGAGGGATTTTCTGTACTACTGTACTAGTTGTGGTCTTACAGAGCCTATGTGTAGTTGTTCGTATGTCTGCTTCCAAAGTGACAAATCCCCATACTGCTGCTAGTGTGAGGTATATTAAATATGCAATGAAATAAGAAGAAACATAATGGGTCAATAATGGAGTGTGTGTTGAAACAGGAAGAGAGTTTGGAACCATCAGCGACCTCACACACTCTGTCTGATCTCAGACCTTCTGCTGAACACACCATCAGACTGCAGGCCATTACTGATGACCAGAGGAGCAGAAACATCTCCACTGTCTTTACAACTGGTCAGTTGACACACACACACACACACACACACGGTTCTTGTCTATCTCAGACTCTTTTTTTGTTTCTCATTTTGTGTGTAGTTGAAACGCTCTACAGGAACCCCAAAGACTGTTCACAGACTCTTCTGAGCGGCGAGACGTCCTCTGGTCCGTACACCATTTACATAAATGGAGATGAGAAACAGTCAGTTCGCACTTACTGTGACATGAGTACTGATGAAGGAGGCTGGATGGTGGGTCTGGCTACTCATCTCACTTGCGTTTGAGATGTTCATTTGTGTTTTATTCAGTTGAAGTTAAGGATCAAGTTCTGAGTTGTTGTGATTTTGAAGTATCATGTAGGAAAAGAACACACCAGGTTAGGACACATTTAGTTACATAAAATCTGTTTTTATCAGGTCTTTCTAAGGCGTCAGAGTGGCAAAGTGGATTTCTACAGGAACTGGAGGAACTACTCGTCAGGGTTTGGTGACATTAATGATGAGTTCTGGTTAGGTGAGGCTGTTCTAAACATTAGCATCATACCAGACTCCTGGCTGCTCTGACGAAGAAGAAATAATGCGTCTTCATCTTTAAGGGCTTTCAAGTCTTCACAAAATCACATCAAGCGGTCACTATGAGCTGCGTGTGGACCTGAGGGAGGGATCGGATACAACTTTTGCTCACTATGACAGATTTTATGTCGGAGACCCTCGTTCTCGCTACAAGATTCAGATTGGTGCATACAGTGGAACCGCAGGTGAGCTCACAGCATGAGATATAAAGAATATCTTTTATCTTTCTGATAAAAGAATATGCAAAAATGAAAATAATCCTTTTATTTTTCATTAAGCCATCCTAGGTTTATATGACTAACTTTTTCAGCCAATCACAATCAGTTATATTAATAAATATCCTGGCCTAAACTTTCCAGCTTTATAATGTCAAAAGCATCATAAAAGTCCTTCATACGACATACAATTTGTTAATACATTTACATTTATTCATTTGGCAGACGCTTTTATCCAAAGCAACTTACAGTGAATTCAAGGTACACATATTTTTATCAGGACTTTCTTCCCCTGGGATCGAACCCACAACCTTTGCGGTGTTAACACAATGCTCTACCAGTTGAGCTAACAGGAAGGCTAATACATTTCTTCTGAAGTGAATCGATGTCTTTGAAGGAAAACTATTAATATTTGAAGCATATTTAGTGAGTGCTGAACTATTCTTTTATAGTAAAGTTGGCTTCATTGATCTGAATATTTTGAATATTTATAAAGCCGATAAAAACGTGTTCCTCTGACGTTGTGTCTCTGTGTTTGTGATATATCAGGCGACTCACTGTCGTACCATCAGAACAGACCGTTCTCCACCTATGATAACGATAATGACATTGCTGTCACCAACTGCGCCCTCTCATACAAGGGAGCGTTCTGGTATAAGAACTGCCATCGTGTGAATCTGATGGGAAGATATGGAGACAACAGTCACAGCAGAGTAAGACCCTGTCATGTTCTCCAAAACCATAGATATGTTTCATGTCAGATTAAAGGTGGGGTATGAGGTAATGGGGTATAGGTATGTTAGCAATAGCAAACTAGCTTTGAAAGAATAAGATCCCGTCCTCCCTTAAAAATGTGATGTTTAATGTTATTGGAATGTTATTTAACAGTTGAATTCATTGGTTGAATTCACAGGGTATCAACTGGTTTCACTGGAAAGGTCACGAGCATTCCATTCCATTCGCAGAGATGAAGATCCGACCCGTCAATTTCAGGAACTTGGAAGGCAGACGGAAAAGATCATAGACTTTCCCTCTTTCTCTGTTCTTCAGAAACTCACATGGTGAAAAGCACACGCCGACTCCAAACCAAACGTCCAGCTGAAACGTTCATATTTGATGTTATAAAGATGGAAAGTTTTACATAAAACATTGTCTCAAGAGGCACATAATGTTTGTTTCCTAATTCAGGGTTACTGGTTTGAATAATGACATTGTAAAGTTCATGCCCACTTTCATAATTAGCACAGGAGTTTGATGAGTTTGTAGAGTGAAGAAGGCTGAGGCCAGATTTCTTTGTGATGTCATTTCCCTTCAGTCCTGCAGCCAATCATCACCCACCTCGGGTCTGACAGCGGTTCATCTTTTAGTGTAATCTTTCAAAGCTAATGTGTTGATGTAGTTATCTCTACTTCTGTAATGTGTTCCAGAATTGGAAATTAAAGGTTATAAATTAACATTTTTGAACTTTTATGTTGTCAAGCTCCTAATTCTAAAAGATAAGACCTTAGTCTTTGTTTTGTTCACTCAGAAAATGAAAATCTTTTCATTCACATTTATAAACCATAGACACACTTACAAACCTGTGATTTTTTTCTGAGAAACAACAGAATATATTGTGAAGTATGTTGCTAACCATACAACAGTGGCATCCATTGTGTTCTACAGAAGTAATAAAGTCTTTCAGTTTAGAATGACATGAAGGTGAATAAATGATGGGAACTAACCATCCCTGTAATGCTTATAATACAGTCATTGTATGTTACGTTGACGGCATCATTTTCACCTACATCGAATTTTCAGACAGTAAATGGCAACAGCAGTCAAAATGTGTGAAATGTTTTAATATGATCATTTGTGCAT
>JBAJNP010014724.1:0-10667 GCA_036877545.1 Yasuhikotakia modesta | reverse complement strand
CTCTCTCTCTCTCTCTCCCTCTCGCAGAAACGTACATGATTCCCAGTGTAGTGAAGGAAGCCTCAGGCCTGTACACTGTGACCAGCACACTGTTCATGCAGCCACAGAAAGCTGATGCTAAATCAGTCTTCCACTGCACTGTGGAGTACAGCATGCCAAACAAGCAGATCAAACAGGAGAGCTCAGAAACATTCAGCCTTGTGCTGCTATGTAAGCTCAACACACACACACACACACACACACACACCTGTGTGCGCTTCTCATACATCTCAAAATCCTCATCCTGTTTTCCTTAGATCCATCAGAAAATGTGTTCTTCAGACTGACAAACCAAGGGCCAATCAAAGAGGGAGATGATGTGCATATGATCTGTGAGACTGACGGAAACCCCCAGCCAGAGTTTGATTTTGCGAAAGACGTGAGAGTCACAAGCATCTATGCCAAATCTCTAACACACTGTTGCAATGACTATTCCAACTCACTCATTTGTTTTTCACTTGTAAGGCCGATCCACTCAAAAGTACAGCTGGCAGCATAACAATCAAAAGTGTGACCCGCCAGGATGCAGGAACCTATAAATGTGAAGCTTTGGACTTTGATGCTGGACCTGATGTTGAGCTTACCAAGACTTTAACCTTTTCTGTGCATTGTAAGTATTGTGCACCACACACACCATGCAGACTGTTGGAGATAAACTGGTTGTTGATATCACTATTATTACAAAGGATTCAGTGATATATTCAACTGAAATGACAGCCACAGCTTCACTTATAATTACTCTTATGTCATTCCCTCAGATCTTGACCCAGTGGTTGTGGCTCCAGAGGGTCCTGTGCTTGCTTCTCAGGGAGATGTTGTGGAGCTTCAATGTAAGACGAAGTCCTCAGATCATTACACCCTGCAGTGGAAAAAGGCAAGTCAACAAATCCATCCATGATCCATCCTTTCTTCAGTTATTCTTAGAGTGTCTCACTTGCTCTCTTTTGAAGATACTGGTAACGCTTTACTGCAGGGGATTTTTGTTAACTGTGTGTGTGTGTGTCACAGGACTCAAAAGTGCTGTCACAGACAGGTGTGTTGACTCTTCAGTCAGTGTCTCTGTCTGATGCTGGTGTATACTCATGTGTGGGAGCTGTACCCTCTGTGCCGGGCCTCCAAAAACAAGCTAATGTCACCCTCACCATCACAGGTATTACCCACACACAAAAATGCAACCGTGTTCTACAAATTGCAGGTTTCAAACATGAATTTTATGCTTGTTCATAGAAAATAATACAATCTTTATTTTCTGACTGTAAACCACTTGAGAGTGCAAAATGTGGACGCAAATTGTCAGCAATGTGAAAACAGCTTGTGTTCAGAAGATAAAAAAATATTCGGGTATTAAGTAAACAACAGGCTGTCATCAGTGTCAACAGCCGTTGTTTAATGTTATAGCAGCTGGTTCCCTGATTCCAGCTGGGCTGGATAATAACTAGATACAGGTCGAAGCAAAACTACAGCCACAGTAAATCTGTTGTTCTGGTAATACTGTTTATACTTAAAGCTCATAGAAACTCATTATTAAGAAAATAAGATTTGGAATAATTTTATTTAATTTATTTGGCATCTCCAGAGCCAAATTGTTTTTGAGAAATACCACGTATGTATGTTTTATATTATGTGCAAGTGTGTGTGTGTGTTTGTGTGTGTGTGTAATTGATAAAGATGATGTGCTTTCATTTGGCTCATCCACTCTTACACACTCTCTGTTTCTCCCTCCCTCATGCTTTATTTTCTGTTTGTGCGTGTGTTCTTAAAGGTAAACCTGAGATTGATGCTCCAGTCAATGGTTTGGTTGATAAGGAAGGAGACATGATCACGCTCAACTGTTCTGCTCTTGGTTATCCTGCTCCACAGTTCACCTGGACACCCTCTGGCAAAGAGGTTTGTGACTGTGTGTTATCTAATTGATTGTGACTGAACATGATCTTTACATGACTATATTCATTGTATATTTAAATGATGTGTATTGTATATGTAGTCAGTAACAGTAGTGGGAAATAAGGTGATCAGCACAGTCACACTTAAAGCCACACCTGCGGTTCTGAAGGATGGTGTCACATGCGCAGCATCCAACAAACACGGAACAGAAAACATGAAGTTCAAGGTGTCCATCAAACCAGGTAAACACCTACTATTTACACTTAATGTGCCTGTGTTTGGAATGTACTAAATACTAAATACTAGCGTGAAGCTTATTGTGCAGTATATACTGTATACTTCCTGTATACGGCACCTTATGCATATAGGAAATTCACATATAGTGCACAGGACACAATATATACTGCAAGCTGCTTGTAGCTAAACAAGCTAAACTGTCCTCTAAATCCAGCCTATTTTGTTACATCTCAGCAGAAGCAGTGATGGATACAGATGGCAATTCTGCTAACAGAGGTAGACACTTGTCCCAGCTCTCTCTACTCCTCCTCTCCCTCTCAGGACTCTTTCTTGAATATACTCCATGATTCTCCATGATTCTATGTTGTATATTATGTACTGTTACAGAACAGTGTGTATATTGTATTATGTATGTGATCTCTGAATGATGTCTGTCCTATATTTTGTGGATGCTGCACCTTTAACTTTCCCTTGTTTGGGACAATAAAGGATTCTGTTCTATTTTACTTTTTTCTCTTTCCTTCCTGTCTGTGTCTGAGGTGTCTGTGTCTTAATACTCTTCTTCCTTTGTTCCATCCTCGAGCGTGTGGTGAGGTGTTTAGCTAGCTCATTGCATCACTCGTGTATTTTGGCGTGCGTATGCACTCATGGTGACTGGCATCATTTAAGCACTGCAACCAAACCATTTTCCCAATCCTTATTAAAAGATAAACACCCTTAAACAAGATACATTTATTTTATCTTAAAGCACAATTAGAACTTTTTCTTGATTCAGGTCTGTTTCCAAATAGATTTTGTTATTGTTGATGTTGTTTTTTAAAAACAAATCCCTCAAAATTCAGTTCAGTTAAGCTAAGTTTCTTGCTTAAACAGAACAACTCTTTTAGTGCTACAACATAATACAGGATGTAGTCTCGGAATTGCCTTTGGCTTTTAATCGAAATGTTGAAATGTTTATTTTTTGTACTAGAAAACAATACAGTAATACAGATTGGGAAAAAGATGGTTTGCAGTTGTGTAGTGAGTCAGTGGAGGTTATTTTTTGAATGTATGTTTCAATGGGACTCAACTGTCTTTTCCCCATAATGCTGCTAAAAGGAAACCCCATGTTTAAAACAGGTCTGTATAATCTGCTGTATATATGTGTATTGGTTCACAAATCATGACATCATCAATCACATTGTGGGTATTGCATTTTCAGTGGACAAAAGAACAATTGAATATTGTTCTGGTCCACTTCCTCGCACCCTCATGACTCCACCCCCCTCCTCATGTCTCCCTTTCATATCCTCTCCCACCCAAACTGATTGCTTGACACCCTCCATTTTGCACCAATCAATCCCCATTGTTCTTTATCACCATCTCACCAACATTCTTCTCATTTTCTCTGTTCTCCACACTCCCTCTCTCACGTTGTCCCTCACGCTCTTGATGTTCTCAGCGGACAAACAGCAGGCGGGTTCGAGCGCGGTCGTGATCGCTGTGGTGGTGTGTGTTCTTCTGCTGCTTCTGTTGGTGGCTTTGATCTACTTCCTCAATAAGAAAGGCAAGCTGACCTGTGGGAAGAAAGACAAGAAGGACGTGTGAGTAGCAAATTAAGATGGAACATTCACATGCCATCATCCAGCGGTCGTGTTCATTCTCAGGTTCTTCATTTTGCAGGGCATCCGGGGACATGAAAGGGGGTATTGTGGTGGAGATGAAGTCTGGTGATAAAGGCAATGAAGAGTCCGGTCTGCTAAACAAACCTTCTGCTGATCAGGTGAAGACAAAGTACAGTGTGTTATATAGTGTACAGTTACCTATAGTCTGTGGGTGACTAGACATCACATGTCCAGGACCTTTGTGTACTTGGTAACCTCTTCTTTGAAATTGTAGAATGTTAGGAAAAACAGAACAAATTTTAAATTGGTTGGGATAGATTCTTTCTGGTTTTTAAATACAGGACCATAAAGACTGGAACATCCTGTTACGGTTGTTTTGCAGCTTAGTTTGTATTTCTGAATGTGATTGGTTAAGGCTGAATTTTCACAATGTATTTAAAATGCTGAAATATATAAACACAAGCTAAGAGTGCTAAACTCTTCTTGGTAGCTAAAAGCATGAATGAATTAGTCAAAAAATCATTTATATTTATATTTGATAAATGATCATGCAAAGGCTAAATGAAGTGTAGACCTGTGAAAAACAGGTGCTGAACTTTTTGTGCAGTGCTGCATGTGTAGATTTCGTGTGTGCTTACTGATAATTAACTCCACCACTATCACCCAAGACCTTTATCACTGTAGGAGTATAAGTGATGCCCAGCCTCATTAGCTTAGTCTTTTCTATTTAGTAACCTGTGTGAAAAGCAAGTTCATTAACCATCTTTCCACATTGACAGTGATAAAGAGAGAGAATACAGATCAAGACTGCAAGAGGATCTTCAAGAGCATCAGGCCTAATGAAGAGTTGCATTCATTTTAGCTGTACAGTTTTCTCTTGGAGGGAGGGAGCGGTTGTGGTTCATTGTGGGAGGGGCTATGATGTTAATCTGAGTTTTGGTTTCAATATAAAGGAGGAGGGGGCAAAAAATATGATTATGTAATCATGCCACTCTTTGTCCAACCTGAATGGAACACCAAACAATGCACTTTAGTTCTTAACTAATTAGTGCTTAACTAATTGTCAATTTACTCGCATACCCCCAAATAAACCAGACACTGTAGACACTGATTGTTGCTATTTTCACACCCTGGTAATTTCTGTTAGAACATGGTTTTGCAAAGTGCATTATAGCCTCCTCCTGCATTTGCTATTAGTCCTGACTGACTAAAGTGTTTGATTTTGAATCTTAAACCTAACCACACACATATCATTATCCAACCATAGCTGCTTTGGTCATGATCTGCATGAAACATATGATATATGTATTGTCATATATACTGTTCTCCAACAACAATTCAACAATTCTTAAGCTCTGCTCTTCATATCTGGCTTCGTATACTCCAATATTGACATTTTTGCCTCAGATATGTTACATTCCAGCCCTAAATAGCACACTACATGGTATTCCAATTTGTTACACCTTTATTTTTCTATTACACCAACAGACATGGGTGAAGAAAAAAAAGAGAGGCAATGTGCGTGAGTGAATCAGAAACTCATTGATTAAATTTTAACAGAAAGCTTCTAAAACAATATATCTGACTGTACAGAGCCTGGGAGTTTTTGTTAGTTAGGAAGTGCTTCAAATTTACTGAACTAACTAAATCAGCTCATTTTACAGCCCAAACATGTTCAAAGACTTTAACTAACAGTAATTATTAAGCATGGGTTACAGGTCAGATGTATCTTGTGATTTTAAAAGTACAGACATGTCCCTTTAAACTGGCTCCTGACAGGGTTAAGGGTTAATTTGTTTATATATTCTTCTACTTCCACTTTTTTCTTCGTTTTGTATATTCAAAGATTTAAAAGTGATTGAAAATAATCTCCCCACTGAGCACAAATTATAAAGCAGGTGCGTTTCTGACACAATTTTCTGTTTTTTATTTTTAACAATATTATCATTTTTGAAATTTAAAGATACTTAGCAAACCTTAAGCCTTTCTTAAAAGTAAATGTTTGGTGATCTGTGCCTAGTTATTTGTACAGTGAAACCTCAAGCCTTCCATACACAAACAATGTCAATTCTGAGAGGAAGGAGATAAACAAGAATAGTTAAAGGTTATGGTAAAAGTTAAGGGCCACTATTCACTGATGTTACTGAGCAAGCAGCTTATATTTTGTTATTTATCATCATTGGATGTTTATTCATTGTCACTTTTGTTTCATTTTTGTTTCTTTGTTAACCAAAAACATAAGAGTGAAGATGACTGTAAGCTTGATGTTTCAGATTTCTGTGTGTTGCGTTTTTGTGTATTTTTTCCTCAGTTAAAGCACACTGTTGTTCAGGTGAGGCACAGCTGAAGGATTCTAGAATCACTGTGTTGTTGGAACACCCTGTCATTTTTTATGAGGGTTCCCACTGTTACACAAAGCCGTGAGCCTTGTTATTTTCTTTATAGAACAGATGCATGATAAGCTGTTCTTTGAAACTCGCACAGGGATGATACTTTAACCCCTTTCACCATTAATGGTAACAGACACATGCACACAAGACACCCAGTGCTTATGTGAACCAACAAAATAGTGATTCTAGACTCCAACCAGCATCATGTATACAGGTTAAAATACATTTGGAAGTGAAAATAGAAAGGACTGAGCAGTAGAGGGTGGGACAAGGTTGGGTTTAGATATAACAATATTTTTGTACCAACCAAGTCTTTGTGTGAATTAGAGAGTGTTCTTATAAATTGGTATGTATTCATTGTCCAATAGACACGTAAAATATTATGCAAAACATCTCAAGAACATGGGAGACATATTCTTCTGTTTTAAACACTGGAAAAAGTATCATCTATTTTAGAGTTCTGTTGTTTTTATTTTTATCTTAATGCTACTTTTCACATTTGCTGGTTTTGCAAAATGTAGCTATAGGTTTATGGCTATCAACGCAGTGTGTTCTTTAATGTTATGGCTAATATGTGCATACCAATGTATTTGAGCACTCCATTTAAAATGTTGTGGACAAAAACTTTTCTATGAGGGGATGTGTATGTCTTAACTACTGAACAGTTTCTTGTGTTTTCTATACCATTTGAACTGGTCTTACAAAAAAGAAAAATGCTGTCATACTTTGCAGATTGCTACAATTGTTTGTGCCCTCCAGTTATAATGTATATTTTGTTGTACGCATTTGTGAACTTTGTAGCTTGTCTTTTGATTGGAACTGTGTAGAATTTATACTGCCAAAAAAAAAAGAAATTCCAAAACGCATGTCTCCTGTTTTGTTTCAACAATAGTAATGTCTAATTGCTGTAAAACTATTACTTAGGCAACTTTATAATTAAGAAAATGATTCAGAATTCAGATTCATTTAACAGCCTGAAATATGTAAAGTTAAACTTTCAGGTAAGTGAATCGTGTGTGATCATGTTAATCATTAAACGATGTGAAACCCCCTTAAGGAATCTGCACATGTAAAGACAATATTCCTTTTGAAGAAAGCTTTTACTCAGTTCCGTAACTGAATGACGTTTTACTATGATCATTACAAAATGTAATCTGATAGGCGTGGAGTTTGGATATTTCATCTTTGTGAGAATAAACCAGCATATTTATGGATATAGGCTATATGAAGTCTGTTACTGAAGTTTCCTATATGACACAACTAGAGTAACAACTAGTTTTTGACAAATAGTCAAATTGGGTATTGTGATCATGATAAAAATCAAGCCTATTGGCTTTTTTTGGTGGAGGCAATTCTATTGACATGCCCACCCAAACTTGCTCTTTCAAGTGAAAGATAAATCAACTATACAGCTAGCAGTGTTTGTAGTTTCTTCACTTGAATCACAGGATTCAAGACCTGAACACAGCACAGAAACTGCACTAGATACTGCCTCAGGTGTGATTAACACTGCTGGCCTGTGATGTCCACATGAGTTTGAAGAATGAGACAGATGTACAAATAAGAAACAAGGACCATCTGCACATCCCTCACAATTCATTGATTTTGACAGTTCAATCACTAGCACAAACTCAGTCACCTGTCAGGCCAAATGCATCTCAAAGCAGTTTGATATAAAGTTGAAGCGAAATGAATGGAAAACATAATTGATGAAAGCTAAACGAGTGTGTAATAGGAAGAGAGGCACTGTGTTCCAATAGGCCGCAGTTGGACAAGCCCAAACAGTTAATTCTAAGATCCACAGATATTCTTATAGGCAAAAATAGAAAGGATACTTCAGTGATTTTGTGAACTGAGAGAGAAAGTGAGAGACTCAGCTGAATCAGATACTCTTAGTCACTCACATTGTTGTGCATTTAATTGAGTTAATGGAGACACTGATGTCTAGACCCATTGCATTGATTTAATGATGATTCACCACATCAAAGCAAGTGACTCTTCATCTTTTTCCCAATACTCTGAACTTCTTACTACTGTGTGAGTGATTGATGAAAGCGAGACAATGTGCTTTCCACTGTGGTAAGGAATATGGATTTAAAAAATGCTTTCCTTTGAGTTTTTGTAATTGTTAAAATGCATAAAGATAATCTGATTTTAGATTTAAAAAAATTACTACAGGATGTCTATGCAAGTGTTTCTGTGGTCCTCTATTGCTCTCATTGCTGTATTGCAAAACAATTATGGTATTAGAAAGGTAAAATCAGTTATTTTTTTATTATGGGTATCAATATAAGTGTGATTAGTGCATAATGCATTGGTAAGCCATAGAAGAGTATGAATTTATCATATAGCCAGAAAAATGCTAATCTAACGGCATTTTCTAAAGCAAAATCTGCTCACTTCTAAATAAGTGAAATTTTAAGCTTCAATCAATGCATTTGCATTGAATTGGCTATTTGCATATAAAGGACACAAGAGATCAAATGCTGGTCTCAATCTAACATAAACCTGGCAAAGACAAAGACAGCTGCCCATCTAAAATCATCTATAGATCGCAGAGTTTTTAATGGTGAGTCCGAAAAACCCTGTCTCTTCACAGTCTATCTGAAAGTCAGATACACTGTGTCCTTTATAGATAGTGCTGAATGTGTATTTATTCAAATTGTTTGAATTGCACAGAAACATTTATACAGTTGGGAACGGCTTATTTGTGTGGCTGTGTAGACAAAGAGCAGTAAAACAGTCAAGTTAAGCAATCCACTGGATATAAACATGTTCAAGTTTCTCTGGAACTGGGAGCAGTTGAGTGATTTGCCTGTGCTGTCCTGTTATTAGATGAATGCAGGTATGTGGGAGACAACTCAGATGAACACTTACTGTAAGTACTTGTTGTGACTGAAGAAGAAACATGGCCTAAACAAGTGCATTTATAGACAAAGGTCACATTCCTGCAAACGTTTGGCTCTGAGGTGAAATCTTTCTTGTAAACAGTTAGTGTTCTGCCTTTTAGAAAGAAAAAGGACCTTTGAGGTGCAAATATCCTGATATGACTAAATTATTGGGAGCGATCACCTCAGGAATGCTTTTTACGATCCTGCCGCCCACACGCACTACGTCCTATAACTGAGAATGGGTTCTTATTTATCAGTTTCATTCTCTCTCTGTGGACTCACCCTGGTATTTTCTTACCCATAATGCTTTTCTGTCATAGAAGGGAGATGTGGAGCTTGATTTCTTGGGGATTTTTACTAGAAAGTGCTAATTGCAAATGTATGTGCACTATGTTGTACGCACACTTAATTTGCTCTTTAATGATGCAGTGAGCGTAAGGACCCCTTAGTTCCTCATTATCCTCAGTAGTCTGGTACAGCCCCTGCTGTGTTACGGGCTGCAGCAGAATGTTATCAAACCAGATTAGCCGAATTATCTTGCTTTGCTACTTCAAGTGAGACATTTTTTTAATTAGCATCTTTTTGAGATGAGTTCATTCTCTATTAATTAGATTGTGTGACTGATGAGATGAGCTTTTTATGGCACCCAAACCAGCAGGAGAAATGTGATTTTTCAGCCTCCCTGATGTGTTGTGATTTTCAGTTTTGGTAGAACAGTGAGGGAGTTTCTCATAGCAGAAAAGTCTTGACATTACTCACATAGCTTTGCACTCTTAGTTTATCAGTATATTTTTCAGTGTCATGCCATCAGGGTGTAATGTGTGTGTTTGTTCTCAAGTCCTATCTTTTGCTAAAGGACAAGTACATAAAAGGGAGATGTGTCTTGGGCTATCACTACTTCCATTTAAAGTTATGTATAGAATGCATTTGAGCAAATGAAAATATTTTTATACAAGAGTGTGTGAATGAGTTTAAGTTATTTTTCTATATCAATTTACATCAGTTATAAGGCAGTGCATAAAGTCTATTACACCAATCTGGCACAATTTTTATATAGAACAAAAATGAACTTACTATGAACTATACTAGTGTGCATAACACTGGTTATGCAGAAAACAAACACAAATAAACATATTTGTTTTCCATGCTTTTCAAACTATCTAAAGTGAAGAATTGCAAGATGACGTTTGACATATGGAGCTGTTTGTATTAGTAAACCGACCAATCAAAATGCCTATAAAAACAACGTCATTTTATTTCGTCTCAAAGGCGTCTTGCAAAAGGCGACAAAAATAACTCAAGCCAGTTGGATTTACTTTTTTGTCGTCATCAATCTACAGATAAAAATATATATACGAAATGTATAATATTAAATGATAACATTCAAGACTGAACGGCGGGGACATGTACCATAAAGGAGGGGATAATGGAGGGTTTCTACAGGTGAGTAGAAGATGAATAAACATCCATTTACGTGAAATTAAGTGTATTGGTGTCAGTCTGTAGATGGTGTCAGTCTGTCAGGTGTCAGTCTGTAGATGGTACAGTGTGATCTGTTCATTTGCTGTATGGAAAAGCGTTGAGCTTTGAGGAACAGTAAGTATGATCTAAAACATTAAAAC
>JBAJNP010014723.1:0-10667 GCA_036877545.1 Yasuhikotakia modesta | reverse complement strand
AAAGCTACACGTTTACATCGCAGCTTCAGTGAAATGAAAGCAGTTTGTTTACAGCTGTGCGCTGCAGCGGATCGCAGGAGGACAGCAGATCATTAGAAAGCGCTCAGAACAACATGAACAGACGCATAGAGCGGCGCTGCGGAGCAGCAGCAATGCAGCGACACGATAGTATGGAGATGCAGCAGCACAAACGTTCAGTGCTTCAGTATTAGAGAGAACATGAAGCAATAAGACAAACAAGTCAGGACTTCATAGGAGAATCATATGTTAACAGAACAATGAAGACAGCACTGAAAACAACAACAATACAACAAGTAACTAGAGACCCAAGTTACAAATACAGTAACTGTGTACAAAGTGGGATGAGAAACGACAAGAATTAGGCAGTTACATTTAAAACAAAATGCAATGAGTAAAAAGGATAAAGCGATAACACTAAGCAATTAGCATCAGGGTTTTAAAGAGACAGAAGAAAAAGATACATGACATGGTAGGAAAACAAATGGGACAAATGCAAAGAACATGGGCAAAATAAAATGCAGCATAGGGCAAATGAAACATGACGGTCCACAATGTAACATGACGGTCCACAATGTAACTCGACAGACAATGAGTGAAGTCTTACAGCACAAGCGCATAACACTTTGGAAAATAGAAGCACAAGAAAACTTAAAACCATTTTGCTTACACTTAATACAAAGATGGACAAATATGTAGGTGTAAAACATGCAGCACAGGATAAAATGGAAGTATGATAATGTATAAAAACGATTCAAAACGTACCCAGTAGTGTAATCCAGATAGAAACCAAGAACAAAAATGATCTTGCCACTTTTTAGCAAAGATAATACTTGCAATAAGTAATACCTGCATCAAAAACACATTACATTGAGCTTTCAAATCTAAGGTTACTTGCAATGTTTCAAAGCGGCTTTACACAAAGATAATAAAATTAATCAAAATGCACAGTACCATTAAAAGTGGTAACGTAAATCAATAGAAGTGTTAATGATACAGCACAGGGCAAAACAAGATTGCAAAAATACAACACTTCAGAAAATACAGCACAAGTAAAACTTGCACAATTCCAATACAGCAAAATACAAAGGTGGACAATATACAGGGGGCCCAAACATACAGCACAGGTTTGAACACTGCAAAACAAATGGATTCAACACTTACCCATTAGCATAAACCAGAAAGAAAGAGCAGAAGACATTAGAGCCTTTCCAATACAACATGCAGCATTCATGCATGTTAAAGACAAAAGAATGGGGCGAGATCCAAGACCTTGCAGCTGGATTGCTCCTGTAAAACATACCAATAATTGCAATGTTTCACAGATTGTAGTCAAAAACTGGTTTGAAGCCAGGCAAAGATGCAGATGACAACCCATTAATAGAAACCAGACAGTTTAAGATAACTGCACACTTCAGACATACAAACATTAGTGCAAAGTGATACAGAATATGGTAAAACAAGCATGAGTTAAAATCCAAGAGTACAGTCTAGTGTTGTAAATGTTTTATGCAAGTTAAAGTTATGTAAAACAATGTTAGACAATTTACAAAGTGTTAATACAGCATGACACCGCAAAACTCAACATGGGACAAAGGCAACTATAAAAATAAGTTAACGTCAGGACGTAAACACTCATGCAAGAATCAAATAGTCAAATTACAAGAAATGAGGACAATATACAGGACGCCAAATGAACAGCACGGAATCAGACAAAATCAGGATAAGCACAGAATGACAAAGTCAGGATATACAAGACTAAAATGAATGAAGATAGAGGACATGGCAGGAAAACCAGCAGGACCCAAAAAAAGAAACTAAAATTACAGTACATAGAGGTACAACGCAAGTCAATAGACATGATGCATGCAAAAACGCAACACTTTGAAAAGTAACAGCACAAGTAAAAATTTACAGGATGGGTTAGCAGGATGTTAAATCAAATGCAAGCAAAATACAAGTGAAAAGGTAAATACACACAGGCTTAAAGACACTGCAAGAGGAAGTTTAAAACATACAAAAGGGAAAATATTGATTCAACACTTGCCTATCAGTGTAGACCCTGTGTAGAAGAGGACAAAATAGTCCTGCTACTTTAAGCAGAGAAAAACCTTAAGATACTCATCACATTTGAGCACTCAAAATGTAGGGTAACTCACCACACACACCTTGATCATTCCAAGTGTTGATCTTTCCAATACAACATGCATTAGAACATGGTTCTCACCCCATTCTTTTGTCTTAACCAATCCACAACCCAAAAGTTAAACAAAATGTACAAAAGTTGATACAGCTTAAATACAACATCTGACAAAAATGCACAAGTAAAAACACAACAGGAGGTAAACTTGTATGAAAGACAAAATCAAACACAGCCAAAGTACAAGAAAAACAGGACAACATACAGGCCACTAAACATGCAGCACCAGGATTTAAGCACAAATGTTAAACAGACATACAAAAGGGAAAAAAAAAAGATACAAGACAAAAGCAAAATGGATCACATATCAAACAGATTATAGTACATAGTGGTACACAGTCAATCAATAGACAAGGTGTGAAGTGTTAGTGATACAGCACAGAACAGAATGCAAAAATACAACACCTTGGGAAAAAAAAAAACTGCACAAGTAAAACTTACAAGCCAGACAAATCCAATACAGGCAAAATACAAAAGTAAAGGTGGACAATATACAGGGGCCCAAACATACAGCACAGGATTAAAAAAGCTGCAAAACAAAGGTTTAACACTTACCCATTAGCATAACACAGAAGGAAACTGTCAAAATAGTCTTGCCAACTTTTACCTGCAAGGACCCCAACTCAGAAAGAGGGAAGCAAAAGCATAGAAATTTAAAACTTCACATTTGAGCATTAAAATCTAAGGTTACTCACTCACCACACATCTTGATCATTCCAAGTGCTGTCACATACTCAGGAGATCCTAACAGTCTAAAAGGAAGAGCAGAAAACATTAGATCCTTTTCAATACAATATGCAGCATTCAGAATCATGTTTATTGGCCAGGTATACTTGCATATACAAGGAATTTGGCTAGGTAGATGAAGCACTCTACATACAAACGTATAATGATTTTGTCTTAACCATTCAGACATTAAGACAAAAGAATGGTGTGAGAACAAAGACCTTGCAGCTGGACTGCTCATGTAAAACACCAATAATTGCAATGTTTCAAAGCAACTTTACCCACCAAAGCATAGAAAAGGAATTCAAATACAGTACTGGTGAAAGTGTTAAAGCATCATCATAACATGTTAATAATTGACAGAGACCAAGTCAGTTTGTTAAAACAAAAAATTGGTTTGAAGCCAGGCAAAGATGCAGATGACAACCCATTAATGAAAACCAGACAGAGTCCAAGATGACAAGATGTTTTGTAGACATACAAAACATTACAATGCAAAGTGATGCTGAACATTGTAGTAAAACAAGCATAAACCAAAATGCAAAAAGTAGTGTTGTCAATGTACAAAGAGTTAATGATACAGCATGACAGTGCAAAACTACACAACATGGGACAAANAAAAAAAAAAAAAAAAAAAAAAACACAAGTAGATACATCAGGAAGTAAACACTCATGCAAGAATCAAATACAGCCAAATTACAAGAAATAACAATATACAGGAAACCAAATGAACAGCACAGGATAAGCACAGAATCAGACAAAATCAAGATAGAAAACTAAAATAAATAATGGAAAACCAGCAGCAGCAAAACAAGGTTTAAGATTACAGTACATAGAGGTACAATGTAAATCAAGACAAGGTGTGAAGTAATGATACAGCACAAAAAATGCAAAAATACATAACACTTTGAAAATAGCACAAGTAAAAATATTTACAGGATGGGTTAGCAGGATGTTAAATCAAATGCAAGCAAAATACAAGTGAAAATGTAAATACACAGGAAGTTTAAAACATACAAAAGCGAAAATATTGATTCAACACTTACCCATCAGTGTAACCCAGAAGGAAAGAGGACAAAAATGGTCCTGCTACTTTTTACCTGCAAAAAAGCCCAACCCAGGGAAAAGAAAAGTTAATCACATTTGAACACCCAAAATGTAGAGTAATTCACTCACCACAAACACCTTGATCATTCCAAGCGTTTCAGCACATGCTGTCAGGGGATCTAACAGTAACAGCAGAAAGGTTTAGACCCTTTCCATTACAACATGCAGCATTAGAACATGGTCCTCATCCCATTCTTTTGTCTTAACCAAGTCCTTGCAGGTGGATTGTTCCTGTAAAACAAATTTAAACTTGTATAACTATGCAACATTTCAATGCAGCTTTACATATGAAGCACAACAGGAATCCAAACATACAGAACCTACTGAAAGTGTTAAATGGCATAGTTATAACATGTCAATACTTGAGACTGAAGTCAGACTCTGCAGAGGTAATCGAGGTTAGTTAATCCAGATGGAAACCAAGGAGAATAAAAATGGTGTTGCCACTTTTTACCAGCAAAGACCCGAACCCAGACAAAAAAAAAAAAAAAAAAACACATTAAAGATGCATCACATTTGATCATTCAAATCTAAGGTTTTTGAATTACTCACCACACACCTCAATCATTCCAAGTGTTGCCACAGTCAGGAGATCCTAACAGCCCAAAAGAAAAAGCAAAAAACATGCAATCCTTTCCAACATAAACACAGCATTCAGACATGGTTAAGACAAAAGAATGAGGTGAGAATCAGAACCTTGCAGGTGGATTGTTCCTGAAGAGGCAGTGGTAGAGATGCTGCTGCCGTAGAGATGGATGACAAAGATAACCATGACAAGTACCCACAACCACACCCTTCAGAAAGACATACAAAAAACACCAATGCTGAAGGGCTATACAACACTACATTCATATGCAAGACAGTTTACAGGCAAAATGCAAAAAGGACTGAGAAAATGTAAGGCAGACAATATACAGTGGGACAAAACTGCACAGAAAGTACAATACAGCCACAAAAACTTAAGAAAAAAAAAGCCTGTTGGTAGAGATGCTGCTGCAGCTGTAGATGTAGATGTGCTGGTGGTAGAGATGCTGCTGCAGCTGTAGATGTAGATGTGCTGGTGGTAGAGATGCTGCTGCAGTAGTAAAGGGGATACATTCTCTTAAATGTAACCCAGAAAAAAAAAAAAAAAAAAGAGGGAGAAATGCTGCTGGTCTAATCCTCCAAGCATATCACATCTAGTCAGGAGAGATCCTAGCAGTAAATGTGCAGAACATTTTATACCCTTTCCAAAACACACAGCATTAGAACATGGTCCTCACCCAATTCTTAAAGTCCTTACAGGAGGATTGTTCCTGTAAAACAAGACAAGGTCGCAATGTTACAGAGTATCTTTACATATGAAAAGTACAAAAGGAATTCAAATATACAGAATTAAGTGTTAAACAGCATTGCCATGACATGTTAATACTTAAGACTGACATCAGTTTAAAAAGGCAGGTGAAGATTCAGATGAAGCAGAGGTGGAGGCAGATGATGTAATCCAGGTTTAGTAAATCCAGCCAAGGACAAGCAAAGAACCGTAAGCAGAAGAAGTCTACATGTTATCATGAGCATTCAAATATTAGGGTTAGGTAAGGTTGCTCACCACACACGATCCTTCCAACTGTTTCGGCAGTCAAAAGATTCTAACAGTCTAAAATGAACAGCAGAAAACAGACCCTTTCCAATACAAAATGCAGCATCAGAACATGGGCCTGACCCCATTATTTTGTCCAAGTCCCTTGCAGGTGGATTGCCCCTGTAAAACTAGACATTTTTATTTGCAATGTTTTAAAGTAGATTTACATGAATAAAGCAAAGAAAAGGAATCCAAATATATGGTACTATTGAAGGTGTTAAACAGCATTACCATAATATGCTAATACTTGAGACTGAAGACAGTTTGGAAGGCAGGTGAAGATGTTGATGTAGATGACAATGTAGGACATGTTAACCCAGAAGCCAATAGACAAAAATTGTCTTGCCACTTTTTACCAGCAATGACCCTAACCCAGAAAAAGCAGACATTTAAAATGTTTCACATGAGCATTCAAATCTAAGGTTACTCAATCACCCACCACACATCTTGATGATTCCAAGTGCAGCCACAAAATCAGGAGATCCTAATAGTCTAAAAGGAAGAGCAGAAAACAGATCCTTTACAACACAATATGCAGCATTCAGACATGGTTAAGACAAAAGAATGGGGCAAGAACCAATACCTCACAGGTGGATTGCTCCTGTAAAACATACCAATAATTGCAATGTTTCAAAGCAGCTTTACCCATCAAGGCATAGAAAAGGAATCTGAATATACAGTACTAAGTGTTAGAGCATTGCCATGACATGTTAATGCTAAAGAGAAAGACTGAAGTCAGTTTGAAAGGCAGGCAAAGATGTAGCTGAAGTAGATGTAGATAAACCCATTAATGAAAACGAGGCCAACATGACTGCACACTTCAGACAAAACACCACAATGCTTGAGGGACATGATACAGGATATGGTAATAAGACAAGCATGACAAAAATCAATGTAAAAACAGCACAGATGGGTTTACATACAAATTATTGCTAAAATGCAAGAATTTACAAAGTGATGCAGCATGTGTAACTATACAACAATATAGTTACTACAAAAATGGGGGGGGACTACAAAAAAAAAAAACCACAAAAATAGGGAAAATACTACAAAATAGGGAACCAAAATGTACAGCCCAGGATAAGCCCAAAAGTTTTCGATCAGTCTAAAACAAAACTAAGAGGAAATAAAATGATACAGGACAAAAGCAGCACAGGGCAAACAAATTAGTATATAGAGGTACACAACGCAAATCAATAGACAAGGTGTGAAGCGTTAACAATACAGCACAGGACAAAACAAGAACACAAAAATTTAACACTTTGGAAAAACAGAGGGTAAATGCATACAAGACAAATACAAATTACAAGAAACCAAAAAGACAATATACAGGGGCACCAAACATACAGTGCAGGATTTAAGCACAGACTTAAAGGAAATAAAATTCTACAGGACATGGTAGAAAACAAGCAAAAACAATCACAGCTCAAACAGATTACAGTACATAGGTACACAATGCAAATCAAGACAAGGTGTGAAGTGTTAATGATACAGCACAGGACAAAACAAGAATGCAAAAATAACACTTTGGAAAATAACGGCACAAGTAAAATTTACAACAGGATGTTAAACAAAACCAATAAAAGCAAACCACAATAGTAAAGGTGGACAATATTCAGGGGCTCAAATATACAGCACAGGCATAAAAGCTGCAAAATATTGATTTAACACTTACCCATTAGGTGTAACTCAGACAGAAATGGTCAAAATGGTCTTGCCACCTTTTACCTGGAATGACCACAACTCAGAAAGAGGAAAGTAAAAGCGTAGAAATGTAAAAGATTCATATCACATTTGAGCTTTAAAATCCAAGGTTACTCACTCACCACAACCCCACCTTGATCCTAAGTGTTGTGGCACATAGTCAGGAGATCCTAACAGTCTAAAAGGAAGAGCAGAAAACATCCTTTCCAATACAACATGCAGCATTGGAACATGGTTCCAAGTGTTGAATTTTTGCATTCTTGTTTGTCCTGTGCTGTATCATTAACACTTCACACCTTGTCTTTTGATTTGCATTGTGTACCTATGCACTGTAGTCTGTTTGACCTGTGATGTTTTTGCTTGTTTTCCTACCACAACAAGACTGGGGTGAGAAGAAAATCTTTGCAGGTGGATTGTTCCTGTAAAACAAGACAATATTTACTTTGCAACATAGCTTTACATACAAACAAAAGCACAAAAGGAATCCAAATACAGTACTATTGAAAGTGTTAAACCACATTGCCATGACATGTTAATACTTAAGACTGAAGACAGTTTGAAAGGCGGATGATGTAGATGAAGTAGAGGTATTTGTAATCCAAGTTAATCCAGATGGAAACCAAGGACAAAACAGTCTTTCCACTTTTACCAGCAGGGACCCTAACCCAGAAAAAAGCAGACATTTAAAATCTGATTCAAATCTAAGGTTACTTGATCATTCCAAGTGTTTTAGCACATAGTCAGGAGATCCTAACAGTCTAAAAGGAAGAGCAGAAAACATTTGATCCTTTCCAATAAAATGCACAGCATTCAGACAAAAACAAAATGAGTGGGTTGAGAACCAAGACCTTACAGATGGATTGCTGCTGAAGAGGTAGATAACAATAACCCATGATTGAAAAAAAGGCTGAAAATGAAAACCAGACATGACCACTCAAACAAAAAGGCTGAAAATGAACAAACCAGACAGATGACCACACAAACAAAAGCTGAAAAGAAAAAAAAAACACATACAAAACGAGATGAAAATAAAAGATGACCATGCACGCAAACAAAAAAAGCTGAAAATGAAAACCCAGACAGATGGACCATGCACACACAAACAAAAAGCTGGAAACGAAAATAGATGACCACACTCACACAAAAAGCTGGAAAACACCACCACGCAAAAAAGAAAGAAATGCCAACAAGACAGATGACCATGCACAAAAAAGCTGAGAATGAAAGATCAAGCACAAACAAAAGCTAAAAATAAGACAGATGACCACACAAAACAAACCCCAAAAAAGCACAAAAAAAAAGCTGAAAACCCAGACAGATGACCAAGCACACGAAAAAAAAAAGCTGAAGAAAACCCAGACAGATGACCAAGCACACAAATGAAAAGCTGAAAATAAGAGAAAAGAGATGACTGCACACACAAACAAAAAGAAAAGCTGAAAAGAAAACCAGGCTGGGGTACACAGGAGCTGCTGCTGGTAGAGGCTGGGGGTACAACAGGAGCTGCTATTGCTGGAGCTACTGCAGTAGAACACTTACCCAACAGCATAATTCAAAAGGAAACCAGGCTGGTGGGACAGAGGAGCTGCTGCAGTAAGAGCCTGGTGGCACACAGGAGTTGTTGTTGCTGGAGCTGCTGCAGTAAAACACTTGCCCATCTTGAACACTTACCCATTAGCATAGTTCAAAAGGAAACAAGGCTGGTGGTACACAGGAGCTGCTGCAAGTAGAGGCTGGTAGTACACAGGAGCTGCATTCCAAGTTAATTCAGATGGAAACCAAGGACAAAAACAATCTTTCCACTTACCAGCAGGGACCCTAACCCAGAAAAGAAAAGCAGACATTTAAAATGGTTTCACATCCAATTCAAATATAATATTACTTGATCATTTACCACACATCTTGATCATTCCAAGCATTTTGGCCCTCGGGAGATCCTAACAGTCTAAAAGGAAGAGCAGAAAATATTAGATCCTTTCCAATAAAATATGCAGCATTCAGACGTCAAGACAAAATTAGTGTGGCGAGAACAAAGACCTTACCTCTTTAGCAGCAGTCCACCTGTAGATGACAACCCATGAATGGAAAAAAGCTGAAAATAAACCAGACAGATGACCATGCACACAAACAGGGAAGAGCTGAAAGAAAGCAAACCAGACAGATAACCACGCACACAAACCAAAAAAAGCTGCAAAATGAGAAAACCAGACAGATGACCACACACAAACGAGAGGAGAGAAGAGGAGAGAACTGAAAGCAAACCAGACAGATGACCACACAAAAGCCGAAAATGAAAAACCAGACAGACGACCACGCACAAAAAAAGCTGAAAATAAAAAACAGATGACCATGTACACAAAACCAGACAGATAACCACAAAAAAACTAAAGAAAAATCAGACAGATGACCACGCACAAACCAAAAAAAAAAAGTCAAGTGGTACAGGTGCTGCTGCCGCCACAGTGGAGACCAGTGGGTACAGGAGTTGTAAACAAACTGAACACTTACCCCAGAGCATAATTCAAAAGGAAACCAGTCAAGTGGTACAGGAGCTGCTGCAGTAGAGGTTGTGGAACAGGAACATAAACCAAAAGAAACTGAAAATGAAAAACCAGACAGATGCACAAACCAAAAAGCTGAAAATGGAAACCAGACAGATGACCACAAAAAAAAAAAGCTGAAAATGAAACCAGACAGATAACAAACCAAAAAAGCTGAAAATGCAAGAGGCAGGTGGTGCAGGCAGATGTAATCCAAGTTAATCTAGATGGAAAACAAGGACAAAACAGTCTTTCCACTTTTACCAGCAGGGACCCTAAACCAGAAAAGAAAAGCAGACATTTGAAATGGTTTCACATCTGATTCAAACCTAAGATTACTTGATCACTTACCACACATCTTGATCATTCCAAGTGTTTTGGCCATCAGGAGATCCTTAACAGTCTAAAAGGAAGAGCAGAAAACATTAGATCCTTTCAAATAAAATATGCAGCATTCAGACATCAAGACAAAATTAGTGGGGTGAGAACAAAGACCTTACCTCTTCAGCAGCAATCCACCTGTAGATAACCCCACACACACGAAAGAAAAGCTGAAACAAAAGAAAACGAGGCTGGCGGTGCACACTGGAGCTGCTGCTGCTGCTGGTGGTAGAGGCTGGCGGTGCACACTGGAGCTGCTGCTGGTGGTGGTGGTGGTAGAGGCTGGCGGTGCACACTGGAGCTGCTGCTGCTGGTGGTGGTAGAGGCTGGCGGTGCACACTGGAGCTGCTGCTGCTGGTGGTGGTAGAGG
>JBAJNP010014722.1:0-10668 GCA_036877545.1 Yasuhikotakia modesta | reverse complement strand
GGAAGGATTCAGGACTGAACAAGGCACAAGTGACAAAGGCAGTCTTAAATAATGCAAGGGGCAGGTGGTGGTGATTCAGCTTAATTGCAATTCAGTTGCCAAAGAGGGTACCACAGCTGCGCCCCCTGGTGGCTTGGAGGACACATCAAAGTTCAAAGACATTACAGCGTGAACACACACACACAGAGCACTGGGCAGCTATTTCTGCAGTGCAGTTAGGTGCCTTGTTCAAGGGCACTTTAGTTGCTACCTGCCGGTGCAGCAACCTACTGATTACAAGCCCGGACTCCTTAACCAGTGGAGCACAACTGCCCCCGTAGTTTAAACAACAACAGCATTATTATTTATTAAAGGTGTCATGAATTAGTTTTGTTTTCATAATGAAAGCCAAAGTACTCTCAAAGTACTTAAAATGAGCTGTTGTTATTACTGTTTATTATTACTAGTTTTGTATACAACTCCACAGATGAACAGAGGGTGGCAGTCTTCTGCTTGATGAGGATTGGCTTTGAGATATTAGACACAGAAATGGTGATTGACCCATCAATGACTGATATTTGCTTTGAGGGTGTCAATATTTTGTAAGTTCCCATTTCTCACTAAAGATTTTGTCTAAAGATCTCCAAAGTAGTACTGCATTGGTGGAAGTTTGACAAAGTTCTGACAGATTTTTTTTATATCTTAAACAGCTCTGAGGCTAAGCCAGATTTTGAACTAACAGCTATATATTGGAGCTATATACTTGTGAATTAGAGGAGGAGGCAACTATTGTCAACACTCCAAAAAAACTAGCGAGAAAGCAGTGCTCTTCATTTGCCAGAACTTCAGTCAGAAAAATCTGCCCCTTTCCAAATGAAGTAGATCTAGACACTTTCCTCCAGTCCAGCCCCATTCCACTGTATGAAAGGAACTTTGTTAAAAAGTTCAATACATATTTAAACAAGCATTACGATAGACAAACTGTAGGTGTTCATTCTCTGATTGCCTTTGTGTTGTTGGGGCAGAGGTGTAAAGTATGCAATGTTGGCCTACACCAGGCTGAGTTTGGAGCAGACGGAAGGCTCTTTCCAGTCTCATTCTCTTATAATCCTGCAGAATGGTAAGAACAAACACACCAAGTTTATAAATGTCAAGCATATTGATTCAGGTGTTTAAGATTGACATAATGCCATTGATTGGTCAGTAGAGGCTTCGTCATGGCTGCCACTCTATGGAAACCTGTGCTGTCAGCTGGTGGCTGAGCCTGAGCGCATGACACAACACATGATGAAAGGTTACCTGAGTTAACAGGTAAGATGTGAACTCACACACATGCACATATAGGTTAATGAGTGTGTAAATGTCAAGGGGCAGTGCATTGTTTAATTATTTGTATGCTTGTTTGATTACTGCAACGTCAGCAAAACTTTGAGGGTTTGCAATGCAGCTGTTGGCTGTACTGTACCCTGAAGGCAGGATGGCTTTCCTGCTATTACTCACCTGAAACAGTTGAAGCAAAAATGGAGCCAACCGTCCTATACAGAATGTAAGGAACATTTTTACTTTTTTCCAATTTTACTTGCCACAAAATCCAGCAAAGCACTTGTTGTCTTAGTGGCATTATTACTAATGACACAAGTTTTTATCATTTTATCATTTACTAGCCCAGGGCATCCTGTTTTAGTAGTATCTTGTTTGTAATCTGGACCCATAATAAAGTTTGTAGTTTAGGATTTGATTAGGATCTGTTTGTGCAAGATACTCGTATTCGTGTTGTGGACAAGGACCACAGGGCTGGCTGTAGACTGACCCTGATAAACCCAGGAAGTGGAGAGTCGGCCAGTCATGTGTTCATTGCTGAAACTCTTAATGTCTTGCAGGAGAGGCTGGATGCTTTGTTGCAGCACATATATGATCCGAGTAAGTCCAAACAACTTTCTAGGTTTGGATGGTGACTTCTATATTTGCTGAGTCATGGTGCAGTGTATAACACAAACATGTTGTAAGAGTTTTCTGTGCATGTGACTATTGATATTAATACAAACGATTGTATCAGATCAGTGGGGACATACATGCAACAAGCTCATGGAAATTGAGGTTTTATCACCATGAAAACCCCCACTCGTTGTCATGAAGCAAGCTGATTCTGTTTATAACGATTTGAATGAGTAATGAATTTACTGTCAAAACAGAGACATTACATTGACTTTAAATGACGGAAGAATGATTTGTATTGATTTTCACCCTCTTATTATTTTGTGTTAATTGCTTGTTTAAAAATTAATCTGTTCAACATTTTCAGGCATTGGCTCCCCTGGGAAATTTGGGAGCCTAACTGACATCATTTACAATAAAATTGAAGAAAATAATGGGCACTTTCTAATTGGTCAGGAGGAGGACAGAGAAGCTCCCCATTGGGCTGCACTGTTTGAAGGATCTCGACCAATAGTGGTACAGAAAATGATTCTGTCACCAGGTAAAGAAAGCAACCTGTCAATTTTAAGCCCCACCACGATCAGCAAAAAGCAGATAAGAGCTCCTCCACCCCCTTCTGATAAATTACCATTTCTTCAACCTACCTACATCTCATCCAATCAGGGGAAAGAGAACATTAAAGGGATGGAGCCTCGGGTGGGGCAACCATCACTGGATGCTAAGTTTGATGCTAACCACACTTCTCATAAAAACGGCCCTCTTGGACAGATGAGCCCTTTCAGTACCATTACACTCCCCAAAATGATGAAGAATCAAATATCCCTCAAGGAAGGCATGCAGTCATAGCCCTCAGCCACCGGTGCCGGCCCCTAGGAACAAACTGAAAATGTAATTTAGAAAGAAGATGAACCCCAAGGCCTTCATGAGAATTCATGAGACCTCAGTATGTCTATCTTTTCAAATGCCCTTGTGGATAAACCTTTTCTCTTCCCTTTTTATTAATCCACCTTTTTGAAAGGCTGGAAGTATATGACTGTAAAAAAATGTTCACAATTGAACTAAAAGAGGATTTTTTTATTTTCTTGGTGTTTCATTTACTTTAAACATAAAATTCCTACAGTTTGTAGTTAGAACTTTATTCTAACTCTCCTTTCAAATGTGAACGATCCTTTAATTCAGTTCCACTCCATTTGGAATTCTTGATTTTCTGCTCATGAATGCACATCAGTTGCATATCATGTGTTTAACATTTAACATTTGTTCCTATTGATTGAATTCTCTTGGATTTTCTGTATTTCATGTTTTTATCAGTAATTTACTGCATGAAACAAGAATAGTTCTCTAAGCATTTAAACAAACAGGAAATGGTTACTTTAAAACAAAATATAAGAATTAGTAAAGTCAAATTAACCGATTTATCCATGTCTTTATTTAATTGTGTTTCTGTGCAATTCAAAGAAGAAATTTTGTTATTACAGTATTTTGACTAGAAATACTACCGTTTGGAGAAAAATAATCACACTACTGTATTTCCACAACCAACATCACTTCCTACCTCACAGTAGAATTTCCTTAACTGTATCAGCCAGGTCTTTGCTTTACCGAAAAATATGCTTAAACTACACTTTTGTAAACTAGTAGAATATATGTCTACCACATTAATTGCTCCTCTTTGAAGAAAAGTTCAGTATAATGGTCATGAAGCATTAAACTCTCAGAATTCTGACCAGCACTATAGTTTTTGGAAGACTGCTGGGTAATCCCACAAACTTCCAGATTGTGCTCCAAACCTGCTGCTTATTCAATTAAACAGAAAAATAACAACCCTTTGGAGTTTGGCCCCTTTCATTTCTCTTTATGTTTCTTTGTTGTTTTTTCATGTTTCTGTTGTTTCTTTCTTATCAAAATAATGCTACAGACAACTTAAAATATTGCAACAATAACTCTTGTTGAGACTACCTATGAACTTTAACCAAAGTTACTTTTGGAAAAACATTGTTTTCCAATTTTAATTTGGTAATGGTAGGTGTGCAAATTACACACCTCACCTCTAATTTATAGTTAACTATATTATTTGGTCATGCAGGTAAGTAACTAAACTAGATGTCACCTACAAACTTCTGCTTGATAAAAAGGGTTGATTTAAGCTCCAGCTTCCTGCTTAGCTCAGCTTGGGCTTCATTCGGATCCTGGATGAAGAATTCCCTGCTTGGTCTGAGAAGTTGAGGTCCTCCTCAACAGCACCAGACACATTCAATGTCAATTTCATTGTCAATGTGTTGTTTGGTTTAGGCTGCTTATCTATGTGGTGGTTGCTAGTGCCGCCTCTTCATGGTTGTTGTGCCCCTGTTGTCACCGGCGCTCCAGATCAGCTAGGCCCTTCTGAAGACCCTTCATCTTCTGTCACTGCAGGAATGTGGACGGTTCATTTGCACCTTTATGCAACTGTTTGAAGCCAAAACACCCAAACACATTACAGTAGAAGTACAATCTGTTTTTCATTTGCTCACAAAGAAGTGTCTAGCATCAAAATGAATGAAGGTGGACAATCGTTTATGTTGAGGAAATCACCTTCTTTATGTGTGATTTGAATTGCTTTGCAATATTTCAATAGAGTAATTACTATTGTAAACCTTTTGAGAACCTTTGTACAACTTCTCTTACAACTGTCGATTATACAAGTTCTGGCAAGATGGCTGCTGTATTTGGTTCCATCGGTAAGCTGGAGGCTGTGTAATCATACATGCATGTAAATGCACTTTACTTAGTGATTGCTATCATCATGTGAAGAGACAGCATAACAAAAATATTTCTTTAAAAACGTACCCTGCTTTAACTAGAAAAAAAAAGATTCACTTTTAAAAGAAAGTAAATAGTGTGTTTATAAAGATATGATGGATGTAATACACAACTTTTTATTTGCATATTTTAACATTTACCTAGTTAGAATTACCTTTTGGTAGCAGGGCCGCTAGAGGAATAATGTTTATCAAATTGGAGCCTTGCATCACAACTTTGAAGAATCTGAGATATGATATTCTATTCATCAGGAAAGAGTTTTTTGTTTAAGAGAAAAGAGTGGAGGAGACATGAGTAAAATGTGTCTTGTAGACATTCTACAAATGAGATAGGTAATGATAATGAAAATAAAAGTAGTTTGTCTAGTGATGTAATGAGGGGCTCCTGTCCTGAAGGACAGAATTTTTCATAACATTTCAAATAAACGATATCAGCACCACAATAGCTTGAGTTTGATATTTCAGTAAGAGCTGAAAAATGATCTAAATGAACTAAATCCACTTTTTAAAGCTTTAATGTCATTTTTAATATTAATGGGATACTAAATTATTGCAGTCCAATTACTCCAACCACATATTTATCATTTTGTCTGCATGTATTGTAAATGTAAATGTATTAACATGTATTAACATTATTACGTTTGGTGTGTTTTGATACTTTCTGGCTTCGGTTTGTACTACAGTGGAATGACTTCAGTAGCAGGAAGAGATTCAGTCAGATTAAATTCTCTGTGCTTTGAGATTTTTTTTGGATGATTTCTTTGGCAGACTTCCTGATTCAAAAGTACTTTAATCTCACTGCACCATCTGACCAGAAGTAAAAGGTCAAACACACAGTGTTTGGCAATAACCATAAATAAGCAGACTTCTACGAATAGAATGACATTTCATTTTATTTAGAGCAGGACCTACTAGTCGCGCATTCTTTCGTCATTTGATGCTGTTTCCACACCTCCTGAAGCCTACAGTCATGATGCTTGCAATTCATGTTAGATTAGATTAGATTCAACTTTACTTTCATTGTACAGATTACAAGTACAGAGCCAATGTTCACATTAATAATGTAATGATTAATAAACACATCCATATAACATACCACATTACATTGCACTACATTAAATGAATGGCCTAATTAATGTATAATTATCCATAGATAATTCAGTGATGAGACCCTTGTTTTGTTTTCTTTTTTGGTGCAAAATTGGTAGATTTACATTTATTATCACGTTATATGAAAAAATATATGTACTCTTGATTTAAAACAACCCATCCCGCAGCTACAGTGTTTTGTTGTTGTCAGGCCAAAAATATGCGATCCTACTTTTCCTGTGAAACTTTTTACTATGCTTATTTTTTTCTCTTTGTCCAATATGACATTTAGTAAAATAATTAATAGTACTTTACAAATAATAATACTGCATTTTTATAATAAAAGTGTATTTTTGTTTTTAAGTTTGAAACATAGACACTACCTTTCAATAAAATCTACATACAGACATGTTATATTTTACAAATGTATAATTTATAATAATTTACTTTTATGTTGTATTGAACTTGGACATTCATTAAGACGTTTTATGATTTCTGCAGCACCTCCAACAGATATTACTGGTCGCGTCTCAAAATAATAATAATAACAACAACAACAACAATAATAATAATAATAATACAATATGCAGCAATAATAATAATAATATACAGTACAACTGTTTTGACTTATTGTTTAATAATTAAAGGTTACATTGTTCAAGCATTAATTTTTTCTAAAAAACAAAACAAAAATATTTAGTGATGTTAAACTTTTAACGTTTTTGATAATATACAAAAAATGTTTTCATTAATGCAAATGGGAGGAGCTATAAACAGCTGTAAAATGTCGGCGTAAAAAAATGCAAACTATTTGACAACCCGTTTGTGATCGGTCGAGCATCGCAACTTCCGCAGTCAGACTTAGCGCTAGCTCAATAGCTTAGTCATGAGCAGCCTGTATATTTGCGGACAAAGACAGCCACACGACTGCTGGCTGTAAGGGCAGAGTTCGATCCCATGATTTATTAATATTAGTTTAAACAGCTTATGTCTGTTTTTTGGCCTCTGCTCAACCCTGTCAATACGACTTTGTTGAACAGTAGGCGCTAGCTTAGCGCGCTAGCTCTGTATTTGTGAGGGGGTTTAAAGGGGCTTAATTTCGGGTTCGAGATTTGGAACGGACCAGGGCGCTAAACTGGCGAGGTGACCCATGATGAATCGCTTCCGAAAGTGGCTTTACAAGCCAAAAGTAAGTTTCACAATAATTTACAAAATGCTCTTTGAATTGCTTTATATGTGGATGAAAAGCTGGTGATATGCCTACCTAGACAGCGTTCTAGCCATTGATTTAAGTAACCTGCCTACCTAGACAGCATATTTGGAGAACGTGTAACATGAACTCCAAACATAGACAACATTCTTGGGCGTAATTTAATGTGATGTCCAATTAGACATTAATTGTTTAGTGTTATATAGTAAGTGTGATTTGGTTTCGAATAATTCTTTGGCTGCATACCTAGATATGCATATATGCATATGAAAGGATGCAACAAAATGCTGTTTAGATCACACTAATCACACTAATGATTGAAACATTATCATGATATGACCACCCTTCAGATTATACATCTATTGATAGCGAAAGGACAAAGTCACAGCTTTACGACTTGTTTTTGGTCTTGGCTTCGAAGTTAAGCAGCAGAATGTGATATTAAAGTATTTACTTGGGACTGAATGCTGTTTGTGTCCTGGCTTCCATCAGCTTTCCGCCTTGTTTGTCAAAAAAGGTTGTGACTCTTGATGATCTTTATTATACCCTTGTTTAGCCACAACTTTCTTGGAGTCAGCAATTTGTATTTTTGCCATGTTTGAATATTGATAAATAGGTCACCACAGCTTAGAACTTTTGTGCACAAGCTTTTTGAGATGAAATGCACACCTTACTCTGCAAATGCAATTGTGTTATGTTTACAGTGTTATAGTCAAGTGATGTGTATTCAAACAAATCTAAGCAAGTAAATGTCTTGCTTATCATATAGTCATTATTATGTAAATAGGTGATTTTGAGGCATATAAAACAATTTTGGGGTAGAAAAGAAATTGGAATAATCTTCCCACAGAAAGTTACAGCAGTAAAGTGTTAATCATGAAATTCAGGGTATCTCTTGAGATGTGCAAACAATCATTGTTGTCAGAGAAGCCTTGGCCCATGGGTGCAGTTCTGCCTCATTGACTGTGACTCACTTGGATACATTCTTCACAAACAGTGGCTGTTGTTTTCATCAGGATCGAGCTTTTGCATCAAACCCTTGATTAAATAAAACGGATAGTTTGCATATCCAGGCAGTTTGCCTTAAAAATTCTGGCTTGAAAAGTATGTCAGAGTTTGTGCTACAAGGTGGTTTCCTATATTATCAGTATTGCCCTAATTTCATTGCTGTTCAGTAACGGTAAACCTTTAGGCAGACGTCATGTTTGAAGTCTTGAGCTTCACAACCCGGATGCTTGTTTTTCACCAAGCAAAACAGTATTGATTTAGCTTTATGTTTGTCACATAAGGCCCTCTGCATCTGTTACTGCTGTATGCACTGATTATTTGTGCTCCACGTGTGCTGCTTTATTGTTCAGTGGTGACTGAATCTTCACTGATTTGGTTTCTACTGCGTGGGCATCATAAAGCATGATAGCTGACCTGCTGACCATGATGACGTCGGCTTATACCGAGCTCCGGTTCATAATTCAGCCACGTGCCACTTTCCAGGCAAAATCATGTGGATTACAAACGGGCATGTTGGGTAATAGACTTCCGAATTTGTGAATATTCCAGATAGTTTAACAGTAAGGTCATGGTTGCAGATAACTACTTGTTAGGTTAGGTGCCTTGCTTATTAGTGGTGATTGCTAGCATATGTACTATATGTTGCTCTTATTTCTGTTTAGGCATTTAAGGAAAAATACATTTATTCCATGTACACTGCAGATAACTCCTCCTGCGCTGCTTGTGCTGTGGATGATGCTTCAAACCTTTGATTTGAAAGTACTGGGCTGTTTTGATTGAACAGTAGGACAGTACCTAGGCCACAGTACTGTGGCCTAGCAACTATGTAACAATGCAAACAGCGCTGTAATGTAGTCAATTGAAATTAGTGATTTAATAAAATAAAGCATTTCAAAGACAAATTAGACAAATCTGCTGTGCCCAATGGAGCAGTAGTGGTCCAAAGGTCTAAATCCTCATCAGTGCTGTTTAATCCAGTGCTGACATCTATAGCTGTAGTCATCCAGCAGTTTACATGCATTTCTGATGCGTGTTAAAAAAGCTTTTCACTATTTATCATGCATTAAAATTTTGTTGGTAAAATTGTAACTGTGTACTGCTGGTGTTGTTACCTCATTATGGTTTATTGCTTCTTTTTTTTTTACTCACCTTGCAAGTCACTTTGTATAAATGCCTAAGTCTAATTATTCTTAATATTTGTAATGTATTTGTTATTCCCATGCCTTGATATAATGATATAAAGGTTTAAAGAAACTTTCACATGATCAATCTAGAGTTAAACTTAAATGAATTATAGTCCGTCTATTTACATTTACTTTAAATTCTGTTATTCTGTACAGAGGACAGATCCGCAGCTGCTGGCTCAGTTCTACTATGCAGATGAAGAGCTGAACCAGGTGGCAACTGAGCTGGACAGTCTGGATGGCAGAAAGGACCCTCAGAGGTGTACACTGCTAGTGAACCAGTTCAGATCCTGCCAGGTCACTCATTTCATCCTTATCTTGGAACCTTTGGTCTTGTTTGATCTGTTTTCTCAATGTTTTTTTAATCATATGGTTTTGAAGTGTTTTTCGGAACCTTTATTAGAGTTCCTGTCCTGTGTAATATTGTTTTATAATTATATTATTAATATAATACTTTATAAATATTTTTTATTTATATTATTTTTTCTTTAAGTTAAATATTAATGAATCCCTACAATAATTAGAGCTAGACATTTTTACTCATTTTTACTCATGACTCGGTTCATGACTCTACATACATTAATATATTAATATTAAATTAATTTAAGGATTTCCTGGTTTATGAAGCTGTTAATTTAAAAGAAACATTTTTGTAATTCTATCTTTTAATGCTATGAACTTAAATGTTTATTCATTTCTGTGAAATACAGGTCAAATAACCACATGGGAAATTCAAAAACACCTCTGTAAATTAAATGTCACAATTTCTCTGCTCTGCTGAACAGTCTCTGTTCGACCAGTTTACAGTCATTCAGTGTTAAATGAAAGTCCGGTACACCTTACAGAATGTTTAAGGAGTGATGGATTGTTCTAACCTTGCCTCTAATTCTTGCCTCTTCTCATTGCTGGTACAGGACAATGTGTTGAACATCATAAATCAGATTATGGATGAGTGCATTCCTGAAGGCCGAGCCAATAGAGACTTCTGTGTGAAGTTTCCAGAAGAAATTCGCCATGACAACCTCGCCGGGCAGCTGTGGTTTGGGGCAGAGGTAGTGCATGCTAACTGCTTCTTCTAGATCTTCCCTGGAGATCTTTCTATTGTTAACCTTCAAAAGAACAAGATGATGTAGAACTTGATGGTCTACTTCATAGGAATTGGAGAAAAAAAAAGTTTAATTTGTGGGCATTAATCAGGTTGAAACATGTTTGTGTCAGTAAGTTATCACTCTTCTCTTCAGTGCCTGGCAGCAGGATCCATCATCATGAATCGTGAAATTGAGAGCATGGCCATGCGTCCACTAGCCAAAGATCTCACCCGCAGCCTGGAGGAAGTGCGTAACATAACAAGAGACCAAGCACTGCGAGATCTTAACAACTACTCTGAGCGCATGAAGGAAGCACTACGACAGTTTGACAGCCTCTTTGCCGAGTTTGAGCTCAGGTATTGCCATCATAACATCTT
>JBAJNP010014720.1:0-10668 GCA_036877545.1 Yasuhikotakia modesta | reverse complement strand
CCGCAGGTCCCCCAAGGTCTGGAATCGGTCCTTCTCCACAATCTTTCTCAGGGTCCGGTCACCTCTTCTCGTTGTGCAGCGTTTTCTGCCACACTTTTTCCTTTCCGCAGACTTCCCACTGAGGTGTCTGATACAGCACTCTGGAAACAGCCTATTCATTCAGAAATTTCTTTCTGTGTCTTACCCTCTTGCTTGAGGGTGTCAATGATGGCCTTCTGGACAGCAGACAGGTCGGCAGTCTTACCCATGATTGCGGTTTTGAGTAATGAACCAGGCTGGAAGTTTTTAAAAGCCTCAGGAATCTTTTGCAGGTGTTTAGAGTTAATAAGTTGATTCAGATGATTAGGTTAATAGCTTGTTTAGAGAACCTTTTCATGATATGCTAATTTTTTGAGATAGGAATTTTGGGTTTTTGAGACAGGAATCATGAGCTGTATGCCAAAATCATCAATATTATAACAATAAAAAGGCTTGAACTACTTAAGTTGTGTGTAATGAATCTAAAATATATGAAAGTCTAATGTTTATCAGTACATTACAGAAAATAATGAACTTCAACATAATATGCTAATTTTCTGAAAAGGACCTGTATATTAGCCATATTTATCAAGATATCAATTCAAAACACACACTGAAACAAATGTAACAGTGGACAAGGAGTGTAAATATAACAAGATGTTCTGGAATCAGTGGAGGTCTTGTACCTTCTGCTCTTGGAGTGGCAGGGAATGTCATGTTTCAGGCTGTTCTCCTCTATCTGTAGGGTGTGATTAAATGATCCATCCAGCTCTTGCACTGTCACTTTAATGGGGCCCTGTGGGCATGTGAGTTCAGTGTATCATCTCTGCTTGAGTAATTCAGAAGAAGTTTACACCACTGTTATCACAATCATTCACGCTCATTCATACACTCACTCACTCACTCTTCTTTCAGGTTTTCTCTGCCATCACTCACCACATATTTCTGAGTGCCAGATGATGTATAGTCCTGACGGATCTCTAGTTCCAGTACATTTCTTTTCCTGTTGAAGGCAAAACTGCCAAAGAATTTGACAACCCCACTCTGGTCTCTGAGGTTGATGAGTCAAAGGTGATAAATAGAAACTTAAAAATGTTTAAAAGAGATAAGCACAACTCTTCTAATGTTGTCCTTAGCCCTTCTAATGGTGCTCTAAGTGTAAATAATGCAATATATCAATAGGCTTTGACAGAAAACAAAGATATTTCTGTAATTACTCAACTTCTTAGAAGGTTACCTACAATGCTAGTTGTTAATTGTAACATTTTAAATATTGATGTAATATTTACCATTTTAAATAATCAAGTTTAAGACAAAGACCATGAAGTGCTACTAAAGTAATTAAATAAGCACATTTGTGTTGAAAAGCAGATGGTGGTGAAATTCTGATCACTTTTGACCAATCAGAATCATTATTTAAGAGACCACTTAATAAATGCAGATATATAATGCCAACTCCAGGAAGAGGCTGTACATTAGAAGGATACACCCACTGCTTGATGAGGGGTCCAATGTCTTTCCCTGACACGTTGGAGATAGACTTGAGAAATCCGGAGGTGGACACCAGCATCTGGCTCCACATTTGAGACTGATATTTTTGGGATGAGGCTGTGCTGGCCAAACTCAAAAGCTTGTTAAACACCTGATGAGAGAGCAGAGCACACCAGACTGACATCCACATGTTTGACCCATTTACACTCAACCAGAGGAACAATGAACATTTAATATGAAGAGCTGGTCGCAGATCAATGCACGTGGGTGGTCTGAAATTGTGGCTTTGTTTGTATAATACACCAAGCTGCTCTAAGAAACTTTGGATATTAAGAACACACTACACAAAAGAACTACAAAAATAACAGCAACTTATCGTTCTGTAATGCATACCTGAAGCATGAACTCCATGCTGATTCTGTTCTCAATGAGTCTCATCACCAGGTGTGCTTTGCACTGGAACATCTTATAATATTCCCACGACAGGGTATGAGGGTGCTTGATAGAGAAGTGCAGGTGGGGGGTTGGGCTGAAAAGAGACATTTTGATAAACAGGTTTAATCATTTCATTTATAGTTTTGTGTCAAAGGACATCATCAAACCCAAGACAGAACTTGAAGAAATGACTGAAGCACAGATTAATTGGAAACTGCTCTACAATGTTACACCACCATACAAAGATTTATGGCTAATGAGCTGAAAGCTGTTCACAGTTTAGGGAGTTGCAAGGTTTAGGACCTTACTGAACCATCCAGAAGTAATAACAGATTTGCATGTGTTTATGTAATTGGATTTATGCCCCACACTCTCTTTTGACAAAGGCTGGCCTGTAGATCTGATAGATGGCATTATTTAATCTAACATGTCCAGACATGAGACTGTTTGTTCAGCATTTAACATAATATTTAAACTGTTCAGTGTACTTTGGCATTAGGTTAGGCACAGGCTGGTTATTTCAGAATGTCTGATCTAATGATGTCTGTAATTCATGTGTGTGTAATTCAAGTTACTTGTCTTTTTCTTTCCCTCCAGAAAAGGTGGGATGCAGCAAGACTCCGCCCATCTTTAGCTCATATTCCACAATCTTGTCCAATTCCTGTGAGTCAAAAAAACAAACAAAAACAAATTCACACATAGCTTGACGTTTACAATAAATATAAATGTAATGTTTGCCTTTAAATGTAAATGTTTGTTTTTCTGACAAACGTTACAATGATTCCCTCTATTTGAAAATGCATGAAAAGTTGTATGAATAACATCTGAATATTTCCAAACCTCCTTGATCCAGTGACGATATTCATTGACTCCAAAAGTTTTTTTCAGGTAGAGGCCATAAATGTAACCTGAAATTCCTTTCAAAACCCACTCGTCCGACCTGCAATTTAAATCCACAACATTAGACCCCTAAATGTAATTCACTGCTCTATGTTTATATCTACCTCTGACTAATGCTATTAAATATTCATAGTACAAACATCCCAAAATTAAATTTTACTTACTTCTAAAAGCTTTTGATTTTTCATGCTTTAACTGGTGTCAATTTCAAACAGCAGCAAATAAAGGCTTTCTTCAAAAACATGACATAATCCAAATCGCTATGACATCATACTGCAGCATAAATGTAATATTTATTTTGTAAGCAGTTTTAAGGTTATTAAAGTCTGAGCACGATCTGATCCTGGAAACACAGACGTGCATCCGTCTAAATGGATTTCACTGCCAGTGCTCGAGACCACCTGCTTGGAACCCACTGTCTTCAATTACAGGGTCCAACTGCATTCAACACCATTAATTGCAGGCAGGCGACTGTTCTCCATTTCAAAGCTGGTACAGTTCTCCAAATAAATAAATAAAGTCTGCTATAGAAGCCTGCACATCTGATTTGAATTTCAGGCATTTAGCACACAAGGGGGTGTATTGTAAGAAGTAATCAAATTTGGACAAAACAGACCTCACATTCTCTCATACACACCTACACAGAAACTGAGAAGTTGACTTAGAAAGCCAACAGGAATTAAAAACCATCTTCAAAATGACAATGATAATAACAAGAACACACTGATTAGCATATATTAGTGAAACCAGTGCAGTGGTTATTATCTAAAGACACAATGTTTCACTCAAAATCAATGCGTGTTGTGTTTCAGAGCAAAGAAAAGGTGGAATTTAAAGTATCACCAAAATTTCATAAAACTACAAGAACAAAATCTGCACAACCATTTTCCATCCTCTTCTTAACTGTTAGAATAAATAAGTCCATGTTTCAGGTTTTGTGGTCAGGTTCAATATAGTTTTATAACTGCCCCATCTTTAAATAACAGATCCTTTATGCAGATCCAATGCAGTACATTGTGACACGTTCATAAAACAATCTGAACTGGAATGTTTCAGAAACATAAGAAGTAAGAAGAAGATGTTTAAGATCGAAGAACGACCTGAGAACTTGTTTAAAACAAACTTCAGCCCCTCTTGGGCTTCTTCAGAAAAAAATGCAGAAATCCAGGTGTCAGTTCTACCAAAAAATAAATTTTATTTTATTTGGATAAAAATCAACTATATCCAAAGCAACCTACAGTACACTTATTTTAGGAACTGCCCTTCTGGATCATGTATCTTGAAAAGCACAATAGTATTTGATCTTTAAGCACAAGTTTGCACCATCCTGGTCCACTTACCAGGACATCCTGGAGATGAAGCAACCAAAGAACTGCTGGGCCAGAGCCTGAGCCAGACAGCGTCTGCTCAGAGGAGTCTGATCGATGATCATACTGCTGTGCAGGAGATTGGTGCTGAAAGGAGAGACCACCACACACACCGAAATTAAACACAAACAGTGCATCAAATCACAGAACAAAACTATGCATTGTCCACAGTCCCACAAACAATTTACATTATACTCACTTAATACTGTCAACTCCAGCAACTTATAAACTCAATATCACATTCACTGGAGTAACACTTTAAAACAATAACTAATAATAAGTACTTGTGGGGTTTTTTAATGAAACACTTTGAAACACATTTTAAATACTTAAAATTTACTGTGGCCATAAACTTTCTATAAAGATTACAATACTTCCTTTTAATTTTTGAAAGCAGGTTTCATATTTTATTATGTGGGGAAAGTGCCAGTTAAAAATATGGCCATTTATAGTATATTACAATACATGTTTACCAGAATGTTCAAATATAATAATAATAAGAAAATGTACAGCATTTAAAAAATTTAAAATTACCTGAAAATACTCATGGATGCGTATGATGAGATCTGCACGTAGGGCTCGTCCACAAAGACAGTCTTGAAGCAGGAATATGGGTAGCGACAGGTGAGGATCTCCTCGTAGAACTCAAAGATCTCATGCAGGTAGGACATGGTGTGTTTCAGCAGGGGAAGAAGCTGAGGCAGGCAAAAATGAGTCACCTATAAAAAAGCACAACAAGTAATGATGCAAACAAAGAAGAAAAGTATAACTGAAGACCCTATTTAACATTAAAATGTAATTTTTTTATTTTAAAATTTAGTCCATGTCTGTTAACTTGGGGGTCTTCTAGATAGTACAAATCAGCAGATCTCAACCTTGTAACTTTAAGACCTCCCACTGTTTACAACACCTGATGGACCTCCACTTCTTGTCAGTTGAAATTTTCATTGTAGATTGTTTTACCTTTTAAAATATAATAGACATAATAATAAGAAGAAGAATGATAAATTTAAGTCATTTGGTGGACTTCGGCTCCCTGGTTGAGAAAATCTACATTATATGGAAATTGTGCACCATCTGGTGGTCAGCTGTCAAAGTGAAATTTGTTTCAGCGGATCACAACACAAAACTTGTCTATTCACAGCTTTGAAAGTTATATCTTTGTTTTAACTTTTATCATTGGGTAAATTCTAGATATATATGGTAACCCTGTCTGTATTGCATTATTGTGTATAGTGTATTTAAGACTCTCACACACCTCATGCATGTAGGGATCAACTAGAATCTCGAAAGGCCCCACAGCTAGAGAGATGTTGGGGGCCGCAGTGGGGATGGGAAGCATGTAGTGGAAGGTTTTCTTGCGCATGTCGTGGGTGTAGACGGTCTCCACTAGATCCCCACAGGAAACTGCCACCATAGAGGCATCCACAGTGAACTCCAGCTTCCATGTGCACAGTTCTGAGTATGAGTCTACACAAGGAAACCAGAACCTGGAAGACAAGATTAGGACATTTGAGAATCATTTTATTTGCACACAGACACAAGAACTTTAACATATTGTATCAACAGTGAAGAAGCAATATTTTTTGAAAGCTTAAGAAAACCTCTGGGTTCTGAATATTGCCAAGATGCATTGATGCAACAACATAATTGTAATGTTAGCAATTCTCCCTAAATTTCGGACTGAACTGAGGAACAATCTTGCAATTCACCATGTCTGCAGCTTACCGTGTTGAATTCTGGTTGCCGAAGGAGAAAACATGGGCCGCTCTTTCTGCCATACTTCCCTCCACATCAGGTACTACAAAGTGCAGCCCTCCCTTTGGCTGGTCCAGTGAGAACTCAATGTAAACTTTTAAAACTTTCATTTCTGCACAAAAGCACAGCAACAGTCAGCAGGTCAGACTGATTAATGTTCAGAAAATTTAAACAGTTCAAAAAAGATTTTTGCACCCTTACAGATCTGCTCATGTAATTTTTGCAAATACTGTGGTCCTGTATTTTATTAGACTTGGAGTTAACTAAACAAGACAGTGGCCCTCCAAGATGGATTAGACACCACTTAATTAAAACATTAAACATTTAACATACACATAAAATATTACATAAAGAATCTGGACAAAAGATTATTAAATAATAACAAGCTTTACATAAGACCACATGCTATGAGGATCAACTCACCATCTCCCTGCTTCCAGAGCTCTGATGGAACTTTAATGGAAAGCTCACCATTCCCAGCGTCTGGGTCCACAGCGCTAACTGCTGCTGTGTAAGCACTGGAGAAGTAGTTCAGGTTCCTCCTGTTAACCACACAACATACAACACAAGTGAACACCAAACAAAAGGTAACTTTCCTTGAGATATTATGGTACTAAATAATACCGAGTGATCTTTAAAATGAGAAATTACATGTTACATATATTAGAATAATCATTTAAATAAATAGTTTAAGTCAGTCCGTTAAGAAACAGTTAATAAATAAGTAAAGCTGATCTTACTGTTTGGACTCATGATGGCAGACCTCCAGCGTGGGGTCATTGTAAATGAACGGCGCTTCCAGGTCATTCACTCTCACCCTGTAGATCCGGCACTGTTTGCTGTTTAGTTTTATTCGATTTAAGTTCACCACTGTGGGAAAGATGGTCAGCTCCACATAGCCCTATTGAAAGCACATATACAGATTTATTACAGCAACGCTTCACAACAGATCTTTTAGTTTCATTTAAATCTTACATATAATCATTAGAAAATATATATGGGTTGGACAAAATAATGTGAACACCAGAGAAATAGGTGATGTCCCTATATCGGGATGCACCTAATCTCCTATAATCTATTCTTATTTGCTTGGAGTAACTCAGAAAACGGACAGGCTAATGATCTCTAAGGTTAATGTTAATAAAGTTCTTCTGTTACTTTTATGACATGTCGCCATAATTATGGATAACTTACAATGACAGACTTCCTCTGAAAATTGATGTTGTTGATGCAGACAACCTGATGGGTTGTAAAGAGATAAACAAACAGATATGCGTTAAAGTGGCAGATCATTCATAGCCTTGCTTTTTTTCATAAATACAACTTTGCGATCATTAAATCATGCATGCAGTAAGGCGAATTGGATAATATTGTGATACTTATAATTTATATGGTCGAGGACTCTCGAAACCCTTGTCTTTCTTGCGATTCATCGCTTTCAGTTTATTTACTCAAATCCGCTGCCACTGAAGATTGGCGCTGTTTCAGTTCAGCTCTCGTTAAATCCTTAAGGTACAGTGGTTTTCATAGAAGGAACAGCCTCTTTTTTGCTCAAGCTTCAAAGTAATCCATTTTATCCTGTTTTAATTTGTGAAATGACTCTGAAAATGTTGAAATGACATCCTTTTCAGTTTTGCAGTTCAGAGAAAATAAACTCTCTTCTTTCTGTATGTGTGTTCCGCCATGTTGTGTTTGACCCTTCCGCGCTCAGGAGTCCCGTATGTTCGGTTTACATTCACCTCACGAGGGCGCGCGAGACCAAATCAAAGAACAATTCCAGACTTTAAGATTAGGTTCCATGAAAGTAGGTAACGTCAAACGAATCCTTTACTGACAGAAATAACAGAAACAAAGCATTATATCTGTAGGCAAGTAAAGAATCCAGAAAGTTCTGGGATTGGGTGGGAAACAGGGAGGACCCTAAATATTTTTTATAGCCTCTTAATGGTGAACATCCTGATTCTAGAGGTTTCTGTGTTGACGAATACGTATTTCATTTACATGTTATTCATTGATCATGTTATCATGTTATCCAAACAATCAAGTTGTTTGCCATTAGATGTTTGTTTCCTAACTCTGGTGTACCACTTTGGACGGGAGCTGTCAGTTTCCTGCCTTCTGTTTGACAGATTTTTCACTTACAAATCTTTTTGTAGGTGACTTTCAGTAGGGAGGGAAGGAGGACTCAGGGGTGGCAGGAGCTGTGGGTTACCCCAGAGACTCATTTAGAGTAGAGAAGTAGGGTCTCTACATTTAGAGTAGAGAAGTAGGGTCTAAACTTTACTGTTGGTGTGAAGCAGAACGGACCCATTTTTTCAAAGCATCTAATGGTACACACCCTGGTTCTATAAGTCACTGCTTTAGCTATGTAATTGTTATTTCATTAGAGAGTATTGTTAATCATGTAAATCCTATACTTATGTACCTATGTACTTATGAAAATGTATTTATATAATCCATTAACAGTTAATATTAATGACTGATAATATAGTTTATATTGAATAATTCCTAAATTGATAACAGAATCTGACTCATTTTTGCATATTGTCATAATCCTACATTGTGAGAGATATTTATACAAAACACTTTAGATATCTGATCTAGAAGAGGGTTTTGTGAATTCCTTAATTTTGTGTTTCTTCACAAGGTAAGACATCAGTAACATGTTTGGATGTTGGTGGAAAAAGTCCTTAAGAGTGAGGAGGTGGTTGCAAAGGCAAAATACAATGATCATTCCAAAGCTTGTCGCAGATTTGCCTGCCATTGGGCAGCTGGCAAAATGAACACAACTAGCACTTTCAAACTCAGCTAGAGCTTAATTTATATTTTAGACTTTAAATGCCATATTTATTGTATTGGATATATGTGCAAAAACAGTGTAAGCCTGGCAAAAGGAGTGTGTGTGTGTGTGTAATGTATGTCAATTTATAATGTTTCCTAATTGTGAAAAATGCAACAATTTACAATCACTTATTTTAACTTGGCTATGTAGTCATGCTGTTGTTTTATTGTAAAATTAATCACATAAAAATGCTCAAACATATATTTGTTTAGTTGTGTTTTTGTGGTTAGTGACAATTCTTTGTGCTTTTCATACATATAAACACATGTAACGGACGTAAGCATATAATTACATGCACAAAGTTGCATTTTGTGACAATTCAATGCACTATCATAGTGACGTGTACATTGTTAGAAGCGATGGTGGCCTCTGGTGGCGAGTTGTGGATGTTGCAGGTACAGATCGGTTAGTATTTTATTTTGATTCAGAGGTGCCATAAAGATCCATTTTCGGATCACACACACACACACACACACACATGGCCCAGCTCCTCAAAGCCGGGACATTTGTACTTGCAGCATAGTGATAACATGTTTACGCATATGTAAGGGTCTTTTTCGATAATATTTTAGTTGCAGTGGAAGAGCTCAGACAGAGGCCTTAGGATGACACCTAAACATCTTACTATTACCTAAGCATATAGATGTTCTTAAAATAAAAACATGAGGTTAACTGCTGACTCAATATATAATTACATGAGGTTAAATGTTCATTTTATTCTTAATGTATATTAAACATATTATCATAAATGAATGAATCATGGCAAACATAAGTGAGTGAACCATGCTACACAAATGCTGATTATTGATTGACCGTTAATAAATGGTTTAGATATTTAAAGGATATGATTGACACGAGTTGGAGCAAGAGGGGCCACCCCTACAGCGCCCAGAACCCGGTCATAAACATTGTTTGAATGAGAAAGATCTTTTAAATGAATTAGAAGTGTTCAGAGAAAACTTGTGTTGAGAAAAATTGTATGCAAGTAAGTATATATTTGATTATATTTTGGGATTACCAATCTATTCATACTGCTGTAGTGCATCTCTCATCCACAGAATAAACTGATCCTGTGGTCTGTGTAAGGTAAATCTTTATGAACTGTAGTCTGCTGCAGGGTGTTTTGTACAGGAGTCTGCAAAGCTGCCTCCTACAATTCTTTTCTACAAACACATATAGAAATGGATTCAGGCAGCTGTGTGAGTAAGCCACAGCTTCTGTGATCTGGAGGCTTAGGGTGATTGTCTTGCTTCTATTACAGGTTGAATCTATGAGCCCCTTTAATTCTAAGGCTTTCACAAATGCTGCAACATTATATGGAGCCCAACAGCATAAGAAGGCTACCATCACCACAATGACAAGATACATGGCCTGTTTCCTGGAAGAGTGAGCAATCAGGAGTCTGTATAGAATCATTGAGTAACAAAATCCAATTACAGCAAGTGGGATAATTAGTCCAAGAACATTCATTTTAAAGATACCAAAAGTCTTTGAATCATGGTGAGATGTTTGGTCATCTGTTAGATAAGATTGACAGAGTGTTTGATTATTGTGATGAATGGTTTTAAGGTACATCAGCTCAGGAAATGAAGCTGCAACAGCAATGATCCAAACAATCAGACTGGCTAAAATCCCATATGTCCTTGTTCTGACTCTTAAAGCAAACACGGCATGAACCACAGCCAAATACCTGTCAACACTCATCAGCACAATGAAGAATATCCCACTGTAGAAGCCAATGTAGTATACACTTAGAACCATGGTGCACATGGGACCTCCAAAGATCCACTGGTCTCTGGCATAGTGTGCCAGGAAGGGCAGAGAGGAGACCAGCAGCAGGTCAGCTAATGCCAGGTT